>QRAM01000177.1:0-14233 GCA_013436055.1 Halocynthia roretzi | reverse complement strand
TAGTGAATCCGCGATAAGTGAACCGCGATTTAGCGAGGGACGACTGTACAGTGTTAAAAACAACTCACAGTTGAGTGTGAAATCGCACTTTAAATAGGAATTAACAAAGATTAGAGACTTACCCCTTGTGTTCCGCGAAACTGTATACATGGCTGGAGTCTTGTGTTGTTCTAGAATGAAAAAATAAAGAATGTGTTATTCAGCATCGTCAAACAAGTTTTGACAGCTTAATGGCAACTGCGTTCAAGGAATACAAATACCCTTCGGACATAGTGTTGTGTCTTAGCCGGCGTCAATACCTCAGCGCAACAAAAGTCGGTAAACAAAAAGGTCATAGGTGATATAGTCATAGCCAACTACGCAAATGACATGTTTTGCTCTAAACGAATATAAGATTATGGTGTTTATTCAACAAACACTTATATTTTGTTTAATGGAATTGATAAACTATAATTGAAATTTATTAGGGTACCAATAAAACTATAATACAAAACCATCTTCTCCAACATATTTTACATGATCTTTTACATAACATTCTCCACTACGAAAACGGTCGACAAAATCTAGAGGATCATTGAAACCATAAACAAAAATGATATGATTTGATGTTTGTTTCAATCTCAAAAACAAGAAATCGTATATTCTCAGAAATTCATATTAGGGTAGAGACGCGAGAGATTGATCTGAAGATAAAAACCTAGGAATATTGAATGAGAATTATCGTGGATTGATTTCATCCTGCATTAATATCACTCCTCATTAGCACATATTTCTGAACAGTTGATATAGAATTAAATGAAATCCAAATTAAAAGAGAAAGGAGAAAAGAAAAAGGCCTACAAAAATATTAATTGTAATGATGTATTATTAGGGATCATAATATGATTGGTCCAGCGCTATTATCACTTATCATCAATACTGGAGAGAAAAACACAGTAAGTAATTAGGGAAATGGACACCAAGAACACTGGTTGTATATTTTCATGGGAAAAATGTATAAAAAGGCTATTTTGCATAATTAGATGAAAATCGCATTAACCTGAAAATAATACGCATCTCAACTTTGACGTCAAGATAGATAAAAAAGGTCTATACCCATGTAAAATATGCACCCAAACTATGATGTGATGATCGTTGAAAAAGTTCTATAGCCATGAATAATACACAACCCGAATTCAGGTCAGAACTCTGTGTGATCAAAGGCACCGATGAAATTGCGCTTCTCCTTACACCTATTTGTCATCAAACGCAAGCCAAAAGACACATGCTGATTAAACATGGTAAATGTTTAATCATCGCCAGGCAATAAGGGTACTTCCTTGTTAACTTACAAGCATATACAACTACAAAAGTAAAAGGCATATCCTGATGGTACTATTTAAGTTAGAGTAAAACTGTTACATAAGATGAAAAAAATCAACACTGAAACCAACTTCAATGGCCATTCTACTAGCGTTTAATTTATATAAACGTATATAAAATTTTCTATACACTCCGCCTTCCGACTTCTTAATAATGAAGGGAGAAAAATGCCTATTATACTGGAAAAATAGCGGTATTTAACTTTGAATACATAAAATTCAATCACACACCGAACGATCTTGAAAATTTTCCAAAATTCTCAACGCTGTATCGGTCAATTTCATGAGAAGAACTGTTTTGTTTGGTGAGATCACTTGCCGCAATCCATATCTACCGTCGTTCAGTTGCAACGCCATTCTGATGCAGCAGTACGCAGTAAATACGACTAAATCTCATTTATAGTACACTAACTACCATGGAACATCTGTTGAATAATAAACGACAGTGAAACCAAAGTTGGAAATTACCTCCTTTGAAAAACATTACAAAGAAAGCACAGTTTCTCCTTAATACACTTCCAACACAATGGCAATTTATTTCCAGAAGTATTGCGTAAAAAGTAATCGAATTTATTCACAATTTCAATATGAGAGAACGACCAGAGAATCTTGAAGATTTGAGTTCCGCCAACTACGTTTTATCAGCCAATCAGAATTCTGATAGCCATTAAATAACTTGAGTTAATTCCCATTTTATATCAACAAAACATGAATATTTGGAGAACGAAAGTTTATTTTTCTGAGGTATACTTTACATTTCGATTGTAGGTTTCGAAATACAGTATGAATTTGTTCTATTCAACAATGTGGAATATAGTAATATAACATGGGTAACAGCATCATGTTTGGTTATTAATCCTGAAGAATGTCAAGCAGGCAAAAGTGAAAATAATGGTTAAGCCCCTTGCTCTATCTCTATATAATCATTGTACACTAAAATCTTAATATCCGGAATTCTCGGGCAACAGGCTCCCAGAAAAAGAAATCTTGATATATGAAATAGCTTATTTGTTTGTGTGACCAGATAGTTGATCTTTTTCTCTCCTGTTTTGCGTCGATGGATTCGACCAGAAATCATAGTTTCGTATTGTGAACGCTTGTAAATTTACAGTACCAGCATTTTTTAGATTAATAAAACTTATTCTTTAGTTGAATACACTTTTATTTCTCTCATTTCTACTATATTCAGAATAATAATGATAATGCTGATGTATATATAGTGTTTCAATTGAATTGAGAGATTTGTGAGGTGCTATTGTAATTTATAGAGTGATTATCTGTTCAAAATTCAGTTATGGTGGATAGGAGAGTTTACTTAACATAAATTGATACAAGTGTAGTAGTGTGGTCTCTATTAAGACAAGGTTACGTTTAGTTACGCCAGGGTAAATTAGGTGAGGTTTGGGTGAAGGGTAGGACTAATATTATCCATCTCCTTACCCTTAGCAAATCTATCCCAAAGTAAGCTGACCATACCTACCCTTGTATAACCAAGAATAGTAAAATAGCAGTAAACGTTCGAACGGGTTAAGATTCGACTTGGTAGTAATATATATTTTTCAACAATAAAAACTTCCGGAGCTCGTCTCTTGACGATTACTCGGGATTAAAATTAACTTCCACTACTGGCTACGCTTAATCCCTTGATATTATTGTTATCGGCTTATCAGAAACCTTAAAACTTTGTCATTTATTACGTGAACTATTTCAATCGATCAACACCATGTGAATTGTAAATGAGAATTTTAAAAACCTTTTCCCCTATCCTATCCCTACGCGAACATCAACGAGAATGTCGTTGTGCCGAATCCGTTCAGTTACTAGTTAGATTTTTAATTCCGCTCTTCTTTCTGTGTAACCTGAGTGCGTTGAAAGCTGAAACCATATCTTCTATAACAACCATTAACCGCAGCAAATCGCTGCCTTCGGCAAAACAACGGCATAGCAGACGAGTTGTAAAACATATAAATTCTAATGCGATACCATACACGCTAACACCCGCCATAATGTCACACTAAACTTATTATAATCGCTTTTGGAGAGACTTTACTGATATTTATTATCATATTGATATGTATTAAGACCCACTGTTATCAATATATATATAACTCTATTGATAACGTCATCTGCGATCATAATAAGCATTCTTTGTCTTGCTAGAAGATTGGTGTTTTGTGAAATATAACAACACATAACTGAGAAGACCTTGTAGCTACACCTTTAGGGATGCCTTGTGATTATAAGTCGATGGCTTCCTATATAGTTGAACCTGGACCTACACTATAGTTTCAGCCAATGTTAAACTTAGGAATTAAATAAGGTCCTATATATGTGCATATGAATATACAAATTTTCCTATATGTAACCCTACCCTTATATCATAGTCTTTAAATACCTAGTAAAGCACTAACACTGGTATTTAAAGACTATGCTTATATCAATTACCACTAGAACGGGACCTTGTAGGCGTTTGTTACATTACTGGGGATAGTTACTAAAGTTATATGTTTTATGTCAACCGTAAGTCAATAGACGTCATACGCATGTTAACCCTCCCCTCTCGATTGTAACACCTCTGCAACGCACAATGTTCCAGATCTAGCACTTCTCGTTAGTCGAATGAATTTTTTCGACACAGACATGCGACAGAGGGCTATTGATACCCTGAATGAAGCATCGATCGCAAGTTACAATTTAGCAATGCGCGATCGCGGTCATAACGCAATCATTAGCGAATAATACGCGTCACGGAACGGAAAGAAATCTTCGTCAACCGTTCAAAGTGGCGTCGCTAAGATTTAAAATAGCATTTCGCATTCCCCGTGCGTCATTATCTCTTTATACATGGGATATTTATAGCAAAAATAGAATAATTAATCATACCAGAACATCTTAGGGAGATTTATTGGAGCTTGTTTGAGGGAAGATGTCTCTTTCTTTGAACTGAAAGAAATTATCGGAAAGATAATGTTAGGGACTATAGCCCTTTGCACTATACTGTCTATATCAATATATATATATACAGTAGCCTCGCATTACGAGTTTAATTCGTCCACAGATCGGGCTCTTACGATTTTCTCCTATTACAGAGCGATTTTCACATTTAAATTTATGGAAAACTAATTAATCCGTTCCAACCTCCAAAAACCAAGCAAAATGCCCTTTTTAAGGTATATTTTAAACTAAAACGTTCAGTTAGAAATAAAATAACAACACATGTGTAGATGTAATAAAATCATAAGTGATTATTCAAGAAATGAAGAGGTTTAATTAAGTTATTATTGTTTTTTAAATTTAGGGGCCAAGTCCAACACACGCACTCCTCTCTCAGGTTTTTCTATTATTTCTTCCTTCACTTCTATTGTAATAAGATTTTTCTTCTTATTACCACTATCTTTAGCACTTACTTTCTTCGGACTCGTGATTAACACGAAGAATTAACACAGGATAAATCAAAAAAATTCAACAACACAAAAAATTCACTAGCACAAAACGCTTGTGTGTTACCGCTACGAAATAAACACGTGAATTGAGCTAGTACAGGCTGCGCTTGGTGGGAGGAGCGCGGTAAATTGTGCACGTGCTATTCCTTAGAATTCTTAGAAATCGATGACGTCAGCTAGCGACGCTATCTATTGTCTCTCTTTACCTTGCCAATGTGTAGAACGTGTATGACGGTCGCTCGTACTGCGAATTTGTACACGTCGTACGAAACAAAAATACTCACGAATGGCGGTTCGTAAAGCAAGTTTCTCATCATGTGAGTCGCTCGTAATGCGAGGATATACTGTATATATATAAATATTTACATGCGTAATGTTAAACAGAATGTAAGTGTGGCGACCCTGATGGGAATAGGCGAATTAATATATTTCAGAAGAAGTCCCAAAATAAAATTTCTTGTACTTTCGCTTATGTACTTCCTCTGGTGGCAGAAAAATTACGGCTGTATCACGCCATCACGCGGAAACATAATTTAACGTTTGGTTCGCTCCAAATCCACTAAGAGGTGAGATGGTAAGTAGTTTCCACGTAGAATAGTATCAAAATCCCTTGTTATAAAATCTATGTCACGAAAGGATTCTAATAAAAGGTTTTGCTATTTTTACTCTTATACGGGAAGTTTGTCTACATCTGCCTCTTCAGCGAAACTGGGAAGAACACATACGCATAGATGATGGCTGCTCCTCGAGACGAATGTCGAGCATCTTCGAGACTAGACATCAGCAGAGCTTCAGATCAAAGGATACTGGAAAAGTGTAATGTTAATGTGACTTTTTCGATCATAATACACAATACATATACAATACATTCGAAAGTGTTCGGGCGACTATGTTTCCTGACTATGATTCCTGTACGCAAATTATGAGTTTCGATATGATTTTGCGACATCACGTACTAGATTTAGGAAATTTAAATTTAAATTACACGAACGGATGTTTTTTTATAGTTTTTGTCGCAGTTGAAAACATGAAACAAATACTTCTAAATATTTCTCTAGAAATACGGAAGAATCTGAGCAAGCGATAAGTCTGGAATATGCCAGCAATTATATCCATTTTTTTGAGAAGGTTCAGAAATTCTCGGAAAATGTAGAATATACTCCACACTGATCGCCGTGGGACACGTTGCGACACAACGAGGGAACGTATTATGACATAGCTAATGCAACATTATAAACGTATCACGTAAGCACTATTATGATAGGTCGTTATAAACGATTATAGCCGACTAGGTTTTTGAATAATTACATTTTTTCTGCCATATTTTTGGCGGCATCGTGAGCTGCTAACGGCATTTTACCACGTGGTCGTCGCGGCAATGTGACGTAGCGAAATCGTAATAATATATTTATTTCCATATATGGTGAATATTTCGAAGGAAAGCGAAGTATAACTAATGTAATAACTCCTGATATCGCGTCAAAGAAATAATTATAAGCTTACACGACCCAGATGGCTAAGCTGGGCTTCTCAAAAGAATAAAAATGTAACAGTCATCCCTGCCGGGACTCGAACCCGGAACCTCTGGATTAGGGGGGGAGCGCGCTAATCCATTGCGCCACAGAGACTACATGGAAAACACAACCTAAACCTCTCTCCGAGTTTAGCCGTGAGTGTACATAGTGCACAGACGAGAGCTGTTTACTTTCTGCTAAGCTAAGATTTTAATTGATGCTCTGAATTCCGGCTCACATGTCAATCAAGAGCTCTTAACAACTGTAGCATTATCTTACATCAGTCACTTGGTATTAGTGTAAAAAGTAATCATCCGATTTTTTACATACCGTATCATATTCACGGTAATACTGAGATCTAAAGTATTGATATTTTGATCAAGTGATACTCATTGAATCATTTATGTAACCGACAATTAAAATAATGTCGAGGAAAATAAACACCACAAAGTTAATTTTGAAGATAGGCAATTATAAATGAGAGATGTAATCTCGTGGACTCAGGTTGACCTGAGCAGAGGTCAAAAAAACTATTTATTTTATTAACTCCTACTAGTAATTAATTTCCCAAAGCATGATCATCTCTATATATGGCATTCTGGTTTCGATATTTCATATTTCCCCTATAGAGAATAGGATAATGTCTCCCTCCACACCTGAAACGTGAAATTTTCACGACTTTTGAACACACAGACCAAAAATAGCTAGTAAACTGGAGCCTAAAATATGAGGATATTAGATTTGCATAGTTCAATTCCAGGTAACAATATTTTTTCCAATAAACGTCACGTTTCATCAATCAATGTGTTTCGCTGGCGCGAAGGGAAACGATTTCCAGTGGTTACTATGTGGGGACAAGGGAGGACAATATGTAATATAATTGTCAATATACATAATAAATGGTGGGGTGATCGATTAACACCAAATCAATAAAATATGATATATAAATGCGATATTGTGAAGCGTAAGTTACATAATTTTCTCGAATTTATCGATGTAACATCACGAACTTATGATTTCTTGTCCGATATCAAAGTAGTTATATGATATGAAGGCTTTGGTACAAAGCAAAAACATGCGAAAGTGGGTTTATAAGGGAACAACCAAGTCAAAGTTTGGATATTATAGTACAGAATTAGGACGAGTATCGACTTATAATATAGCTGCCTTCTTAGCTAGACTTAGAATAATTCTCAGGAGAAGCGATGTTTGATTTCAGAATAGACGGAGGACACCGAAGAAACCCCTTTCTAAGTACGGCCATGGGCGTCGGCGGGGGGTGACAACCGGGGCAGTTGTCCTACTATTGATCATAAGCCACTTCGATCATAGCTACTTCGTTGTACTACTACTGATACTTCATTCATAGTTGCAGCTAGTTAGCACATTACTGAAAAGTTTAAGTGTTCCTTTTTCGGTTTTAACATCTTATTCTCTAACACTTCCAATACCAAAATAGAATATAATTTATATGTATAGTAATATATGAGACTTGTATGTTGATTCCTCAGACCTTTGTATTACAAATACTAATATCTTGGATTGTATCCAACTTTACAACAATAATGACAAGTTATGAACTTCCGACAACGCAATGACAGCACTCCTCGCTTAACAACCAAGTTTCGTTCAAACGGTCGTAAAGCGAATTGATCAGTAAAAAGTACGAACACCAGCTAGTTTACGAAAACAATATGATATTTGTAAGAAGATACAATACATAGAAGCGACCTTTACTTTACCATGGGTACTTTAAAAACAATCGACCTACGCCATAAGCCGTATTACGTAGATACGTTTGGATATTGATATGTACACATATGGAGTAACGTCATAAGGTCGTCATTAAATGTGACGTCATGGTCGATGATGTTTTTATTCCTCGAAACGGGCATTTGGGAAATTTGGGCATGACTGTTTTAAGTCTCGTTTTCGACTTGAATAGTATGGTATTAATTACTTTATATTGTTTTACAAGGCGCGCATAGCCGGGTCAATAAGAAAAAATAATCGACACTGTATTAAATAGCCGGGCCACTTCGTTGTAATTAGCCAGAAGTAGATTGGACAGCTAATGTTTGCATCAAATTTATAGCACAGTAGAATAGCCGATGGTCGCAATAAGATACTTGATTCTGATTGGTAGGCCTATATCCTTAAAATGGATTTTTTAATCATCGGTTCTTCTGGTAAATTTCGCCTTTCCAGTATGTAGGTGACGAATATTGAAAAAGGTTGCTAATATTCAATCAATGTAGTCAAATAAGGTCGGCATTGACGTAGGATTCGAAATTTATCTGAATTTTATGATAGCGAGCTATATGAAAGGTTGTATGCCAGATTTTTGTCTGGCCTATGTCCAGTTGACCCGACAAAAATATCTCTGAGTATCACGGAATGAGGATATATTTCTATTCTTGGTTATTCCAGGTATTGTCGAGTGGCCATTGAATATTTAGATAACATAGCAATAGCAAAATCCATGCGTCACCCTCACATATATCCTCGGTGCGGTATTAAATTTGACGTGATGTGTGTGAGCTGAGACCCAATTTTACTCTGGAATGTGTTTAATATCAAAGTTCTTTCCTCGACCGTACCATAAAACTTTACTGCGATCTTTTAAAGCGATACATCAAAGATAATTTCGAGTCTTTAACCGATTACGATACCGAACACTGAAGACAAAACTCGGTTACATATACCTGTAGCACATATGAAGTAGGGAGGTAGAGTATGAAATCCCGACAGAGAAAGAGTTAATAAGTTATTGCGAGGAAATGGAGTTGGCGGCACCACCAAATCAGAGGAGGTCTGTCTATGAAGAATGTTGATTTGTAGGAAAATTATTTTACAGAGCATCATAGAGCACATAGGGCATAAGGCATACATACAATTAAATTATAAATATATTATTATTAAAAACAAAGCTTAAATAAGGAGTAACGCTTTGCCCACTTCCCATCAGCTGAGTTCACGTTGCAAGTTGCAATCCCATATACTGTATATACCAATCACCTTCCACTCCCACAGTTAGTCAGGTGATGGATGATTATAGTACAATGCACTTGAATATCTGCCAATTCGGAGTTTGATGGTTTACCAAACACGGAGATTAACCTGGCCTGGCCCACAATGAATTTATTGTTATTCTTTTTATTTTATCTATTAACATGCACTACAGTCTGTTGTCTGTCTGCAGGATCGAATTTTATATTGTAAGTAAATACAAATTTGAATAGCTACGTCGGTGTGAGAAATGAATATTATGAAGAGTTTTGTCGTTCTATCTTTAATAGCTACAATGGGATCTTTTGGTGAGTATATTGTATGATTTGCTATAGAATGTTATAAAGAAGGCGTATTCGATTGATTTTATAGCATTTTCGTAAGTAACCTGTGCAAGAGAAGTTTTTTAAACTTTTAAGTCAGATAAAAAAACAACTCCTGATTTTTTATTAATTTTTCTTTTTTGGCAGGATATGCTCTCAAGTGTTACGAATGTAACGTATACAATTCGATCACGTCGGGCTCTACTGGATGCTTAATAAAGACTTGTCCCAAAGAATATAACCTCTGCATAGAGAAAACCTACACCAGTAAGTAAAGCATTAATATACACACCGCGAATATTTTCAAAGAGGTCTCGCGAAAGAAAACAGAAATTGTGTATTTGATGATGGATGTATACTGTCAAACTTAGCTAATTTCTACATAGCAAATAGGGATATATTAAATAGGGATTATGTTTTATCTTTATCAGTATATTACTGGCTGAATGGTTATCAGAGAAAAACTTTGAATACTTCGAATTGTAGCCTTCAGCTTTCAAAGAGTTGTTTTACGTTTTCCAGGTAAACAAACGGTAGAAGAACCAAGCCTCACTGATTGTTACCATGATTACGACAACGGGACAAGCTACAGGGGGTCTAGAAATGTAACAACGGATGGCAGTGCTTGTGTGAGATGGGATGCAAACATCAATTTTACCTAGTAAGTCGCGTACTAATTATACATATTGTTCTAAAGAAATTACACAAGGTGATGTCTATTTTTCTTCCCTATTTATTATTAGGATAACCTTAGCAAACCTTGACATGAATTAAAGGCAATCTTTGGGAATTCTTTTGGTATACCGTTAGAACAGAGTTCACACAGCCTGGCATGAGGTTCTAGGCTCTCCAACCGAAGTGCAGCATATATATTCAGATTCATTTAGGGCTTAAATACCAAAATAATTTTCAAAGACTGCATTCAAATCGATTCCAAAGTTTGTTGGGCCAAAATCTGAAAAGAAAACTAGGTATCATTGTGTATAGCGACTTTTGAGATTTAGTGAGTAATAATAATACGATCTAATTATTTCGATTTGTTAGCAATGCGTGGCAACATGAAGATAGAGGTCTCGGACGGCACAATTATTGCCGGAACCCGGACGGTGACGCCCAGCCATGGTGTTATATCAATATAGCATCGGATTATATGTATTGCGGAGCGCATAAGTGCCAAACACGTAAGCAAATTATTACTAGACTGTAGTGAATCCATCAAACGCAGCTAGCAATAAAGAATGATTAGCATATCATTTCCGGGGCCAATTTCATAACCAAATCCCAGATAACTTTAATGGTAATAAAGTATAAATTAGAGAGAGAGAGTGATTTGAACGATCCGATTGTCGAATATTCGAATCGGAAACGAAAATCATAAAACTACATTGATAAAGTTAACGTTCAACTGAACTTTTGCTTTCTGTTAAGAAAGATAATTATACTGTACGACCAAACTCGTGTAATTCTAGTTTCGGTTACAATTATAGCGTTCAATTCTAGATCATGCGAATGGAATAAACTACATATCATACCATTTCCTATACACATGTAACAACGGATATAATATGTCGCAGAGCGCTGCTTAGAATCCTTCTCACACTGACTATGGAGCAATAAGCACCGGTTATTTCAGTAGTAGAAAATATTTAACTGCGATTTGGATTCGGCAATAAATTGGCTTCGAACTACTAGATTCAAGGTGAAGTCTATTCAGTTATACAGATTCAGATTGCACAAGCGCATAAAGAGGTAAGAAAGGACAAGGACTCAGAATTACTTGGGCGGCAATTATATCAAAGTATCGATATTATCCATCTATCTAGCTTAAGTTGTAAAACAATATGAAATTCGAAACTTCAGGTTCGCAATCGTTACAATTGTAAAGTTCGCTGTGCCGATACTGCGACTAGTACTGCGGGGTGAAAATGAGAGATAATTAGGAAAATGACCATACTGTATTGTGTGTTACAAATATCGATATACAGTATAATCCCTTTCCCAGCATGAGAATTTAAAACATACCGCTGCATAATTTCTGTCCTGTGAATATGGTTCCTTGCTTTATGCTCTAATTCGCTTCCAGAGTTTCGTAAATACAGTATTTGTAACGGGGAAAATGTCAGAATGAATGTCCGTACGCTCAGACATATCGTATCTACTAATGAAATAGCAGTGCTGCTGTAATATGCGGTTGAAGGTCAGGTCAGGGTTAAAGGAGCGGTAGTGGTTTTGCTTATAATTGAGCCGAAAGGACAATTTATAGCCGAAACCCAACTGCAGTTTAACATTTCGTGCTACTAAGATAACCAGTGCTTATTGTTACAAAGTCAGTGTAAGACGGGGCCTAAACAACGCTAATATATTATATTCGTTGTTACATGTGTATGGGAAATGACATGATATGTACTCGCATGATCTAGTATTTTACACTGCACAATATCTTTGCAATTGTTTATTTTCTACGCCAACACCATGGAACTGAAAATCAATTACAATTAAGCAAGAGAAGTCCAATATCCTTAAATTCGTTGCATGACAATGATTTTGTGTACGGGAAATTCCTGTTCGATTGTATTGACAATTCGTTTACATCGGGGGGTAAATTATAAACCCTGACGTCAGCCTTTATACATTACGTCATTGGTGTATTTGTGAGGTAATATTATTGCAGAAACACGAGTAGTATTGTAAGCACTGGTCTATCTGATTGTTCTTCGACTCCTTATTTGTAGACTCGGCCTTACTATCACAATTCCTAGAATTGCTTATTCTTCAATCTGGTAGCTGAGCAGTAATTACAATATCAGTATCTTGACTGAGTTTATTTGTATGTACACAATTGAACCACATGCAAGCGGTATGTTGAAGTGACATATATGCATGAACACAATTTAACCGCATGGAAGCGGTATATTGAAGTGTCATAAGTTACAGTGTACGTCTACTACAGTATATATGCATTTCAACTCCAGCTTCAGGGCACACCATATATAATCTATTCGTCGTGACCGTAAAGATAAGGATCATGATGTACCATAGATAGATAGATAATGGATATGTTTGAATACATATTGAATATCGATTATCCAGCATCCTTGGTTCAGTACCTAGTCGGTGTAATTAAGGTTAATATATAGAAACCTCTCTCCCACATCTTACACATCAAGTTCAAAAGATGAAGTAAATACTTTACTACTCAGATTGAAAAGGATGCCAGAAAATCGATATTTAACCTGTCAATTTATCAATCTATTATCTATTACAATGCGATATTTATATATATATATATTTTAATTTAGATATCACTAACGTGATTGAAAGAAGTTGCGGGTGGCTCGATAAGAATTTCTGTAAAATAAATCCAACATTTGTCGAATGCTATGTCACGTGTGACACAGGTAAGCTATTCGTATTTATTGATAATATAACATTAGTTCGAGGGAGAGTAAAAAAAATAGGCAAAGTATGGTTTAATCAACAACTGTTTTCATCTGTTCCAGATCTTTGCAACAATCCGCCCAATATGCTAAGTGGAAGCGCTTCAATATCGACAACAACTCATTTCTTTATGACTTTTCTATCTTCACTGTTCACATTGGCCAGTTACTTCGTATTACACTGAATACTGGAACCATCTCAAAGCATGTTGTAATATAAACTAAGAGACCCTCGCATAGAGATTCTTCCTACACACACGAATTACAATTTACGCAGTTACCACAGTAGCAAACATTTTCTTCCAAGACCGGATTGTATTGCAGCGACCAAATTTTGTCTTTTATTCGTAATGGTAGTGGATCACATGACCGAGAATTCATGTATATCATAATTATATAGTTTTATTTTATGCCCAGGTTTACTTCTTCTTTCTAATGAATGTTTTTGTTTTTCTATACTGTATACATTAGAATATAAAATAAAACACGGAACGCTACGCTCGACCACTCCGCCACTCCCATGAGTACGAATCCCTCTATTAGCTCTGCGTATGAAAGAATATCTAGAAGGAGGGTACAAAGAGGGATTTTGTAAGTGGTTTCCATTCAGCCCCCCCTTTCTCTTCCAGTGTGTATTTACACACACACAATCTCATAAATAATGAACTGTATGTGTATCAGTTCGTGTGGGCATGACTACTAGGGTTCTTGAGTATTATGTATCTCATAATTTTCTAATATCAATGGAAATTGTCAGGCCCGTATACAATAGATCCTCCAGAAGTTGACATGTAATACTGTACTGTGATATCATACCTCGCAAACCCACTATGGACCTGCGATTTTAGCGTTCTGCGAGCAACCAGTCCATTTCTACCAGTCCTTCCCTTATATACGCGGGATGTCAGTTGCGAGATGCTGCGAGGCATTGTCGGGGTGCAGAAGTTACGTGTTTCAGTCGCACACACAGCAGCACAGTTTGTTCCGAACACTCACCTAGTAGTCACAGGCAATCATTGTCATCCGGATCAAAAATTTCTATTTCCCGGATATTGAATCAATGATTAATAAAGCAGTGTCGTACAGACAGTCATTGCGAGCGCTTGTGCAGTTTTGTGTCCTCTGACGTAAGAGATAGCTCAGACC
>QRAM01000176.1:113199-184313 GCA_013436055.1 Halocynthia roretzi | reverse complement strand
GAATTGGAACCTGCTGGATTTCGATATATCGGAGAAATTATCAAACAATGCCAGGTTGATGAAGTGAGGTTGAGGTTCTGCAAACTCTCTGCAGATAAAGTTTTGCAACTACAGAATGGAATTCAAGATTACAGAGGAAAGGTTTGGCAATTTTTATGGAATAATCCAACATGTTGTAGCAAAACTGCAGCATAATTTAGATAGTTTCAAATGGTTTACTGCAATGAAATTTATGCAGTGTTACGTGATCATTAAAGCATAAGAAATACTAAAGTAACGATTTGCAAAATAAATATTTCGAAAGTTTATTAAAAAGATATTTCAATTGACATATGACCAGAAAGACAATAATTTCTATTCTATAATTTCTAAAAGATATGCTTTCATGCCAGTAAAATTTAGAAATAATAGCAGTCCGGATATACCTGGTTATTCTCTAAAAACTTCTTTGAATCCACTAGTTCTAGCTTAGCTCATTATTTTTGATAATTTTCTCTGCAGGAAGCAGTAATTAAAATATTTCAATTATAAACTCCAGCTTGTTAGGTGTCAAGGTACACAGACAAATATATTGACTGCTCTGCAATATTAGACGACCAGCAGATTATTGAATCCTGAATATCTCAATGTAGATTTATATAAACAGTGATATTTGATATTACCAAATTTGAACAAGTTTTAGTAACATTTAACAATGATATCAATAATAATCATGGTAAACATTCATCATGGTAAAGTCACGAATGTCCATTCATAATTGTTTTAAATCAGCAAGTTATCCCAAACAGTTGGTAAATCCATGAATACACTGTTGGCTTATATTTCCAAAGACACAACTACTTCCTGTAGTTATGGTATGTTGTGTTCATAAAATTACTTTAGTCAGATTTCTTCATACTATGAGCAGTTTGTTAAAGTTATTAAATTTTTTGCCAGGTGACATATTTCGCATTTTCCAACGATTTTGATTCATTAGATGAATTACTGGTAAAAGGGAACAGCAACGGATGGCCTGTGTACTAAAACACTACGGATTCTAGAGTCTAGAATATGAACTAAACAATGACAGAAAGAGCAAAGCATATTATCTGCTTATCAAGTCAATTCTAATGTTAACTTCATGACATTACTAATTAAAACATTTGTTTCTGTACTGAAATTTTCAAGCTAAATTTCCTTCCTGAGATTCCCAAATGATGTATTTGTCAAACAAATCAATTGTGCTTGTAGCCACGGTCCAAACCAGGGGAGGAGAAGAGGGTTTGCCGGGATGGATCGCTTCTTAACTACTAAACTATTTTAAAACATTGCGTAGCGGTCCCCGGAATTCTTTTCAATGATTCGCGGTTCCATAAAAAAATATATTGAATTATTACAACGCTGGGCTGCCAGTCAAATTACTTTAATGCTTCAGTTCGAACACGTGTGAACTCATTTTTATTATTATAGTAAACTAGAAAGGTAACTTAAAAATGTTTTTGTTTTGTTTATTACAACACGATCATTTATTAAAAGAACGTATCGAAGATTACACAGATGACACGACTCTAAATATAGTCTGCAAAAAGATATCTGGTAAAGGTTGTAAATCACAATGCTACATTAATAACAGGAAACATTTCATGCCAAGTATACATAATCCATATTTATGTGTTATTATGATTCCATTGTGTTCCACACGACAGATCAAAGCACCTATCTTTTAAAAGCAATAAGTCTTTAATTATACTATAGTATAGCTTAACAAACAATGGCATTGATTTAGGATGTACTTGGTTCATTGAAATAAGGATTTCTGTTTTCTCTCGAAGGTGATAAGGCAATTCAATAATATTATGAAATGACAATCCAAAATGGGAGATGAATTAAGGAAACCTTTGATTATAAGCAAGGAATGTAATGTGGAACTCTTGAGAACCACTGAACTACAGTGAGAGCCTTGCTTTTGTGCCCCGAGCTAAAATTGTGTAGTCAACATATAGTTATACAGGGTTTGGCATGTCTGGTAATACTCTTAACAAGCAAATCCGAGTTTATTTGTCCTTGTATCATTAGCTGGAACCAAGATTTAATTTTTTTATTATCCATGGCCGAAAGCTGAAAACATTTGTATAGAAACCCGGATATGTGAAATTGCCCTCTTTGATTGCACATCCCACACCCCAACTGACTATTCCTATTTGTATCCAGCAGCTTTTTCCTGATTTCCGTGTCACCTAAATATGAAATGGAACTTTTGAAGTGAGACTTTGCAAATAAGTTTATTAATAAGCTTATACAAATCCAAATAAAAAAAAAATAACATGAGAAACTTTACCAATCCCTGCATATGTATTATATACCCTTGTGCAATGTTATTTTATATCTTCCTTATTCATATATCGATGTTAAAATTATGTATTTCATATATCAATTGAATGCATGTATCATACAAGGCATTTCATCACTGCCAGAATGAAGCATCAAATATCATAAAGACTTAAAATAAAAAATATACTAGAAAAATAGCATAATTACATTATTATCTGTGAAATTGGAAATATTAGCATATTTTTCATATTAAAATAAATTTTATCAGGTAAAAATGTACCAACTCCCAACTGTAGTAAACCCAAAAACTCCACAGCCTTGATGGAAGTAAGATTTCTACTGCGAATTCATTTATATTGGAACAAGTTACATTTGTAAGGGAATTTTTTAAAGAAACTACTCAGGATTAACATGGGTAGCTTTTACAACTTTTTCCTTCCATAGCAATTAATATTTCAACTAGGAATCATAAAGATGCCCTTTCTTTACCTACACTGTTAAGTGGCACGTTTAAGTTTACTATACACTAGACCAGTGGTTCCCAACATGTGGGTCGCGACTCAAAGTTGGGTCACCTGCAAATTCTTTTGGGTCGCTTGATTTTGCAAGTAATGCCTAAAATTATGCTTTTTTAGTGTTTATCTTGTTCAAAATTAAACTGTTGCGTAATAATAATTGCATTTGCAATTGAAAACACGACGGGAGTTCTGGATAATTGTCTACAATTCTAGTATTTGTATTATCATTGTAATAGACTACGAATACTCACCTTTCTCATTACTGGTCCACCGCTATCGCCCTGACAAGCATCCACTACCTTATCGGCACTGCCACTTACTGCGCAGAAAGCACTATCACTCAACTTTAGTTTCCACTTGAGTCTTGAAACCATTGTTTTTACACTTTGTTTGCAACTACAAAGGGAAAGCACAGTCCATGATTGGAAATTGAATTTTATCACCTTAGTTGGCAGTGGTGGACCTATTGAGGCCATGAAATATTATGGGAGCCCTTCTGGGGTAACCCCTATTCAATGGGGCTTTTCAATGACAGATGCCTACAGGTAAAAAATACTACATCTCAGATTTTGATAAAAATAGATCTACTGGATTATCTCGCATGTCAAAGTTACAAGTGTGACTAAAAATGCCTTATTCGAGTTATGGGGGTATGAAAATGTAGGCCATGTCTGGGGCCCTAAAACTTAGGCTTCATAAGTTTCATAGTAGCAAGATAGCAAGTGTTTTCTGACAAATACTGTATTTCCTCACGTGCCTTACATTTTCCCTTACCATACCATTAACGTTCAAACTGCAATAGCTCGTGTTTAAGAATGAGTAATAGGCGCGTGTATACTGTGGAATTTAAAATGGAGGTCGTTAATTTTGCAAAAGTTTATGAAATGTTTCATATTGTCTGCTGTTTGTGACATTGCCGTAGAAAAATGATCGGAATGGCTTAGGTAGACTACCTGCTCTTTTTTCATCATTTCGTGCGGCTTATAATCAAGGGCGGCTTATATTCTTTTTATTTCATCATTTTGTGCGGCCTCTAATGGAGGGTGGCTTATAATTGAGGAAATACGGTACTCAACTCTTCTTGTGATTGCACTTTTAGTAATCCTTGCTGGAGTGTCTTGGACGTATCTTGCTCCGAGCTGTCTATTGCAGATCTGTTTTTAAGATAGCCGAAGCCGGTTATTACATGCGGTCCCAATTTATAATAGTCAACTATGCCGTACAGCACCTTCAGAGCTGATACAAAACAAAATTACAGTAAGAAAAAAATTGAGGAATGAGATGAAAGAAATCACAGCACCGAGAGAATTTTTCGTACCGTCCTTTTTACACTTTTTCTGGGTTTTAGAAATAGGTGCATCACTGCCACTGCACGTTGTGAAGCAGGGTAGACATACAGGGCGGACAAAATCATTCACTGTTACCAGACCACTGTTGCTGAGCTTTGTAAAAGCATCTCTATTGATTCCCAGTCTGTTACCTAACTTAACCTTGAAGAAAGATAATAATTAATGACACGTGAAATTGTGTTTCTCGGTTATTTTCGGACCTGGAATACACTGTAGAGAAATAAAACTGTCAGTTTTAAGAATAGCATAAAATTTAACTGAATGGTTTTGTGGTACTTTACAATATTGTAATTTTAGACATGCTCCCATTAAAGCTCCTTACCAATGCAATATCCTGTTCAAATGTTGTTGAATTGAAATATTCATGAAGAATTATTCGCTCTGCTTCAAATATCTGAACATTATCATCTAGGTCCTTCAACTTATCAGGAAAGACCGTCAATCCTGTCATGAGAAATATGTACCGTCATGCAGTGCTGATAACAATGTGCTTTGGTGTATTGCAGTATAAGATGTGTGGAGTTGACAGACAGCAACACAGATTTAGAATCAAATATTGTATGTGTCATATAAGGTGATAAATATGTGCAATACAACGCAATGATTAATATCCCAGCAGTATGTCATTTACCATGCATCCAGTGGCTTATCTATGGTGGAAAACGCATTTGGCAAGTATTTTTTAGGCAACTTCACCATAACATCAATTCAAAAATAATTTTAAGATTTTCTTTCAGGTAACAAATCAGGGCACTGCATAAAAATTGCAACTACATCTTGGTTTCATTGATGCGAGTTGAGCTACGATGTGCGCAAAAGTCAAGTGATTCAGTTATGCCCCCTAGGGCCTGTGCCATACCTTGTATACACAACTGCATACATTTCACTTACCCATCACGAAGACGTATTTTTTAATCCATTCCGAAGTAGATTTCTGACCTGCACCATTGGGAAATATATGGGCAGCAGTGAGAAGCCAACCACTTTGAATCAATGATGCACCACCATCAAGTTTAGAAAGTGTCTAGATCAAAAGCAGGATACACATTTTTATACATTTCTTTCATTGATTTGAAACTGCCCATATGCTGAAGCAATATAAGAAAGTTTTCACTCTTCAACCTTGTATTGTATTGTTGAGTTTGATAAGCATATATAGTACATGTCTGGTTTGACTACAGCTATATTAATAACAGTAAATTCTGCTGTGTATAAAAAAAATGAGATTCACAAGGGGAAGTGCCCCCCGGGGGTGGTTGGTTTTTTGAGGAAGAGCGTGGGGATGTACCAAGTGGGCATTGATCGAAATTATGTAGAACATAGTTATTGAACAAAAACATTTAACAGAAAGTGTTCAATCTTGAGCTGATATTTCAAGCAATTCCATTCACAAATTTAGTAGCAATTATGTTTACAATCAACATATATGAAAACAACCTCTTGGTTGAGGTATTAAGGTGCATACTTGTGTTTAACGTTATGAAGGTGAAGGGCAATCCAGGGGCTATATATGTTGTATACTAATATGACATATTCTGAATAATATCTCGGGTGAAAGATGATATAATTAATTTGCTGCTGGAATACTGAATGTCTACTTGTCACCTTCAAAACTGAATCGGATCTGATCATGATAGCAACTTGCCATGGCCAGGCACCGATATTAGCATTGGTACCACTGACGACCCTTAGTAACTTGGGTATTTCAATATTCCCAGTGTTGCCAGCAATGCCGCAAGCTGTAATTTTAAGAATTCCATTAAATTAAAATAAATTTTCTCTCGCGTTCATTTTTACTTACCGATATCTTTGTCAAGTTTCTTGTCATGTTTGGCATCCACTAGTGGATCTGAAATATTTGATATAGGTATGTTGTAAAAACTTATTTATTTTAATGTCATGCATTGTGTCCTCACCAGCTAAATCTGATTCTTGAAGTGGTAGATCAGGACAAGTAAAAAATTCATAGTCGCCAGATAGTTCCATTTTTCCAAGGCATTTTATCGTAGCTATAGGAGATTTGTGACACATGAGCGTAACCTGTACCAACAATATATGACTATTAGTTGCAAAATGCAAAATCGTTGTTGTTCTTTTTGAAATCTGCAATTCTGTGTTAGATGTGTATTGCAATTTGACAAAAATCCAATAGAGCACGGGGCCCAATTGACTTGAGGCCGATCTCTTGTTCTTTCCCTATCAGAAAACAGCGAATTTACAGTTCACCAGGCTTACCTGTTCATTGACTCCCATTCTTTTTAGTAAACTATCAGAGTTGAAATCCTTTATATAAACATTTTTTGAAAGAAAAAATGTATCAATCTCACAACCTCCGTCTGTTGTGTATCGAGAAAATAAATAGATGGATTTAAGATTGAAAAATTTATGCAACTTAATAAATATTGTAATATTATTGTTTTAACATATTTCAGAACTCACCAATGCAAACAGGTACTTGATTTGACCATAAACCATTATCCTGGCACCGGCTGTAGTATGGCCCGAATAAATCGTAACCGGGTGAACAATAGAAAGATATAACTTTCCTATCAAAACTCATTTGTATTCCCAATCCCTCTGTTAGCCTTGGGGGGCTGCAATCTACTGTATTCATAAATGACAAAAGTCGAATATCATAAAAATTATGTTCATGATTATGATGATCATTCATTTATTATGCTCTAAGAATTCCTGTACTTATTTTCTAACCTGCGCATCCCGGGGCAGGATGTGACCAAGTCGCATCATCCTTACAATTAAGTGATTTATTTCCAACCAATTGGTAGCCAGGTTTGCATGAGAATGTGGCTGTTGAGCCTATTTCACCGGCAAGAACGTTTTCTGTGTCGAATTTAACGATCCCTCCCTTAGGAATAGGTAAGTCTGGGCAAGTTATGCCTGCGATGACATTTTTAATGGTTAGATGAGATCAGAAAACATTCTTTCATAGGATGATATTTAAAAAAAATTCTCTAACCTTTACATATGGGCATTGAATTTGACCATTGGCCATCTTGCTCACACAATATCTTAGCAACTCCAACAAGTGAAAATTTGGCATTGCATCGAAACCTCACTACTGATCCAATATTGTTTTTTGTCACAGAGCTATATATGACACCACCATGTAATGGTTTGAGATCTGGACATTTGACTTCTTTTTTCACTGGAGTATGAATGGAAAAATATAAAATAATTCTTGAGAGCAGATAACAGAATATTTGAACAACAATGATTCTGCCGTCAGGACATTGTGAAATTAGGAGAGTTTCCTGTTAAACGATTTTTAAAAAGCGCAAAGCAGTGTAACCACTGTATCGTATTCGTAAACCTTTTTCGTGTAACTAATTGAAGTATTGATTTTGGAGTTTTGTGCCATTACTGATAGTAGCATTAAAATGCATCCAACGAGGAGAAAGATTTTACTTTGTGCTTATACACTGCGGTTCAAATAATATTTCAGTTGAAACCAATCTTTTCTTGCCTTCCAAATACTAATCCATCATAACATTAATACAATCAATACTTAATAAAACATTTGCATTGCAACCTGAACATATGGACCATCCAGTAGACCATTTTCCATTTGCTCTGCAGTATACAGAGTTCTGATTAGTGGGTGATTGAAATCCTGAAAAAAAGCAATGTATAGGAGAATTAAAATTCTCCAAAGTACGGGTGTATGAATAGCATAGTGTTTTTGTATTAGTTTCTTCCTTGATAACCCATAATGTCTCCCGGCATAACACCGCTAATTTCCAGAGTAAGTGTTGTATATTAATGGATTTCCCAAGTACAGTATCTCAGATATATACTCAATCCATTCAAAAAACTATAAGATATGATATAATAATAGTAAATTTCAGCATTCCAAGGGCTAGGTAATGAATCTGTGTTTAGTGTTGAACAATGAATCGAGTCATTGTAATTCATATAACTGCAGTTAGGCTACTTGGGAA
Organism: Halocynthia roretzi; assembly: GCA_013436055.1. Taxonomy (NCBI): domain Eukaryota; kingdom Metazoa; phylum Chordata; class Ascidiacea; order Stolidobranchia; family Pyuridae; genus Halocynthia; species Halocynthia roretzi. The sequence goes on along the minus strand of QRAM01000176.1, from coordinate 176,177 downwards.
AATTTCCTAGTGTCCAATAAATCTGATTCTACTGTGATTCCCAGCTTCCATTCAAGCTTCATAAAATAGTAGCAGAGAAGGCAAAAAAAGGATTGGTGAAAAGTTGCAAGGACCTTTAAGACACTGATAGTTAGCTTTTAAGAGTCTTTCTGATCTTCCGCCATATGTATATTTTCCAGTTGTATTGGGGATGTTAGGGGGAGTGCCGCATTTGTTTCTTATGCACCTAAATTTGACGCTAGACCAAGCAGGCCGTGAAAATATTGCCATACATTTCCGCCTAGGTGTTCCAATGCTAACATATCCTGAAAAGTGAAATAAGATTTTATCAAATAATATAACAGCATAGATAGCATAGCGATGGAAATCATATAGGGAGCAGAATTGTATAGACCGGTGGTTCTCAACCGAATTTACGAATTACGCTTATACTGTTGTATTATCATAAAAACAACTTTACTAGAAAAAATGGTTTTGCAACAATCATAGGTCTGTTGATTGATGAGTTGCCGCCATTTCCCGTCTTACTTTCAGTTTCGGTTGTTGCTAATAATAACAACGGCCTATGTTACTCTTCCAATGCATTTTTTCAGTGTTTACCGGTCCGCAAGCATAGAAAGGTTGGGAACCACTGGTATAGACAACTAATGATGGTAATAATTGACTCATAGTATTGGAGAATGACAATGGGTGATAATACGCCGTGATGTTATACTGAAGTAAAATGGTGGGGAAATGTGAAGCCTTAGTATCACTTCCTAAACAATGTAACTGGTAGAGACTTACAGGGAATATAGAGATAAACCGACTAGTCTCGTGATATGGTGAGACGAGGAGTTGACTAACGAAGTGCTAGATTGAAAAGAATAAGTCTCGTGACATGGTGAGACGTTAGAGTGTAAAATATATATACTTTATAACCAGTCTAATAATAAGATTCTAACTATAATGCTTGCTTGTAAGATGGTAATATCAAGATTGTGTTGATATTGATGATAGAAACTTGTATCATAACTGAAGAATACAGACATCAATTATGTGATTGATTTATACCTTATTAATGAGCATCGTTTAACCAAAGTATTACATTTTTTTTTTGTGACCGTCTGATTATTGGACAACGATCGCGGAGTTCCTCCTTTGTTAGCGGGAGTGTATTTGTAGTGGTTTACACGGCAGAGTAAAATAAAAAGTTACAATTACCTCTACGCCAAATATGTAAACGCTACAATCCTACCATAGTTGCACAAGTAAAATAAGTATTCGCCAACATCGAATCCCAGTTTCACTTCATAGGGAAGACTGTATGGAGGATGGTCAGTGGGCAATTTGCATCCAACTAGTGCATAATACAGGTTTATACTTTGCTATATATGCGATGAAAAATAAGAGGAATTTTATAACTCACTTGAACACGTTGGATTTTCATCAGTGAATTGTCTGTCAGTTCTACACAACTTTAATTTTGATCCTTTAAGATAATATCCCTCTTTGCAAGAATATGAAAAAATGTTGTTGTGCAATCCATAGTTTGATACCGTCAACGGCCCTTCAGAGTCAACTTCAGGCAGTGGACAGGTGTAATCTATCAAGAAATAGCAAGTTGTTTTATAATCCACAAAACACGTCATTATATTTTGAGTGCAGATTCTGGAAGGTAAAAAATCCATGATTGAATATAATTTATCACCTCAGTACAGGGGTCTCCAAACATTTTTATAGAGGGGCCGCATTATGAATTATTATAGTTTCGTGGGCCAAAGAAAATAAGTATTACACTTGCTACTATTACTCGTAATTACGCCACGAACCTAACTCTTACACCCAATGAAATACGAGAAGTAACTGCACAGACTACAAAACGGCATAGATGCATGCAAACCTAATATTCGAAGAAAACATCAATTCCTCACGGGCCAGATAACTCTTACATGCAATGAAACACGAGAAGTAACTGCGCAGACTACAAATGGGCATAGATGCATGCAAACCAAATATTCAAAGAAAACATCACCTCCTCACGGGCCAGATAAAACTGCTTAGCGGGACGGATCCGGCTCTCGGGCCGCACTTTGGAGACCCTTGCCCTAATACTTCAGAATTTGAAGCTTTGGAATTGTAAAAAAAGTACCGAAATAACCATTGAGATTAGAGAAAACTTCACAAAACTAGAAAGTAAGGAGCTATGCCAACAAGGAGTATAAAGACATTTCAAGACTTGAATGGAGGACACATATTACACCACTGCATTCATCCCCCTGCATGCATAGAATACTGACCATACATACCAGGATTATAACAAGACATTCCACACCAGTCATCACATGAGCATCGCTTTTTAATTCCCCTGCAATCTGAAGTAGTTGTGCATGATTTTTGACATTTTCTATTATTCTCCATTTTAGTGGTATCCCGCCTACATTCTAGAATGACAGTCAAAGCGTTGCATAACTGACTCTCAGTGTAATTGTCAACTCATTTTTTGCACAAACATGCCTCCACAATGAGTTATATACCTGATAAGGAAAACGCTCTGATAGAATTCATGATTTCGCCAATGCAACCCGAGTGACTTGTACAGCATTTTGCTGAGCAAGACGACAGGTTCACAGCAAGAGGGTCGACCACTTCGCTTGGTAGCCAAGAAACAATACCTTCACATGATGCAGATCTACACACTTCGGTTGGAACACAGGTGGAAAAGGCTAGTCGGTAACCTATAATCGAAAAAGTAAGAAGATTTGGATAACACTGGTTCTTGAAGGTATTTCCAATTGCATGCTATAAAGGTAGTGTTGGTAAATATAATGTCTATCGTCTGATTATGGTTTTATTATAATCCTATCCCAAGCTCCTCAGTGACTTTCAACCTATTTGGTTACTCCTCCATATTATCTAACCGCGAATGTTGACAGTATAGCGATTGAGCCGGTATTTTTAATTTAGATTTTATTGTGGACGTTAATAAAAGTTAACAAACGCCATAACCTATAACATGGGTAAATAGGAAGAGAAGTGAACAATACAGGCAAGTTATGTCTAGAGAGATCGATACTTCACATTCGTAATTTCATTCATTCCCACTAGCATTGATTTTGTTGATTTTGACAAGCTGAATTGTGATAAGAAATATCCCACAGTAAGTTATCAGCAACTATGCTAACATGGAAAACTACTACATTAGACTTTTCATGGTGATATGTCGAAACGATATGATACCTATCCTTTTGTCGCAACAGTTCAGATCGATAACCCATAAATACCTGTTTGCTTTATTTTGAAGTCAGTTGCAATCAGACAACTGTGTCCCACTTCACATTGAGATTCTGGCTCATTGTAATGATTTTCATCCATATGTTTATGAAGTATGAGAACATTGTTGGGACACAAAACTCGTTTCACTGGTGTGACTAAAAATATGTTATCTAACAGTGATTAATATTAGATTCTTGAATAGGACAAGCTTATACCTCTAGCAATACTTTGCGTTGACGCGGGACTGACCAATATTTCCAAATTTGATGTATTTTGTTTGTAATCGATAGAAAATTGGGTTGAGGAAAAAGAGTTGAAAATGACGATGGTGACGGTGACCTTTCTTAGATCTGAGTTTATCACAAAATTTCTCTTTGATGTCACCAGATGCAGTGGAGCAGGTTTTAAGTCAATCTGATAAGAAAAAATGGTGAAGATAGCAGTTTGAATACAACTGAAATAAGGTGATATTGGAACCTTACTTAAACCATACATTTGAAAAATATTATGAGAGGTTACAGTGAACTGTACGTTCATACCCCAACTTAAGGCTGCCCTGCTTTACGCTGTTTCGCTACAGTGCTCGTAAGCAACTCGAGTCTTGAAATTTTACGAGTCTTGAGTCGATATCAAAAAAGAGAACGAATCTTAGAGATTCATCTTATTGATTCATTTGACATGTTAAGTCATGTCATGTAATGTTTGGAAGAAGGTTTATGTTTATATCACCAAGAAACCTAGGCTTGAAAAAGTTATCTCATGTACACTATTGTTATTATTTACTCTAACTCTTTTTACTGGTGATTGGCATAAGCACGATGCAAGAGTGTGAGTGTATTGAGGTTTTGAAAGTATACTATACAATTTATTTGAATATCTCACAGCCACACAAGTATGTTGTAAGCTGCATCTTCTGAAACCTCCTGATTTTACCCATCTTTTTCAGGGTTGTATGATAAATTGAAAAGGAAAACAAAGAGGGATATTGAGGCGAATAGTATTTATATTATTGGTGACTACATATTCCCTCCTTCTTGCCCCTTAAATGCAGCTGCAGACATTCATAGAAATTCTCTACTGCTAAGATAACCAGGGCTCATTTCACAATGGTTAGTGCAGGAAGGGGTCTAAACAGCATATATTGCCCATTGCTAAAATCTTTCTATCTCTATCTTCAGGCATTAAACTATCACCCTTGGGAATATCAACTTTTAAGTATTATACTTTAACTATTCATAAGCAAAGAAAATGATCTTAATGAAAGACAAGTAAAGTAAAATACTTTTAAAAAATCAAACTCTTCCAGTTCCAGGTAACGAATGTGAAGACTTATGGTGGTGTCAGCTTCAGACAACAAAATCCATGTACATTTGTGATCATTTTTGGGATTGGGATTGTTAGACCAGTCTGGTGATACCAAGGTCTTAGTCTCCCTAGTTACTTTCACGGTATGTTGACAAATTTCTGAACAAAAAATTGAAAGTAGTTGCAAGTTGGCTTAAATCAGTAATACTACGTGAAATAATATTATTGGATACAAAGATGGCATATATATTACAGCAGAAATTTCTTGTTAAAATCAGCCCATTTTGATCCCAATACACTATTAAAAGTTCTTGGAATATATGAAATTTAAAATGAAATAAAATTACCTGCTGAATATGAAAATGCTGCCACAGCAAACAAAACATAGCTGAACAAAGATGACTTCATATTATAACTCCTATACCTAGCATAATCCGTGAAATCCGATTCGACTGTGATTTATCTATCAGAACTTCACAATTTACATCATCATTAATATTACACTCAAATCACCAAACTGCTGGGAAAAACTCTGTGATTATAGCTATTTGGACAAAGAAAGTAAATAATTAGGCAATCAGCGATATAACTTCACGTCATCAGCAGATAAAATGCATTATAAGAACTTACCTTGAGGCTGTTCATGTTTACAAAGATTACCATGAGTTTCTATGACGCTGGTTACGTCACTAACATAACCTTTATTGAAATGTTTGTATAATATAGGATTGTAACAACCTGTTTATCTTAAAGGACTTAAATACGCCAACATATGTTTATGTGAACACTGTGTTGTTATATGGCACATATAAAATTGTCATTAGAAATTGAATTTCAATTTTCTTTCTAATTATAATTTTATACAATTTTAATTCGGAAACTGGATGATTGAATATTACCTCTATAGGACTAAATATAAACTTCTGTCTTGTGATTCATTTTTACTTATTTACAAAATTAATTGCTTATGTTTCAGTGAGGACCCTGTAATCACTTTTATAAGCAATATTTCGCAATTCAATTTTATACTAAGTTACAAAGAGGAATACCCGAATGTGTTTAACATACTCCACATGAATATACGAAAAATTAGGATTTAAAATTTGGTGTTTAGTCTCAAGGTTGAAAATCGTTTATATCGAAGTAATGTCATACATCCTTACACTGAGCTAAGTTGTAAAGATGATGTGTATACACAGGCTGGTATCGTACCAACTGTCATGTCCTCGACTGGATGTTTATTCCTGAAAATAATAATGTAGTGAGAGCAAATCAACAATTTGGAATCCTGAAAGAAAATTACTAGCCCGCAAAAATTTCCTATATCTTTTAGAATGAATAGTTGTTTCGGTAAATTCATTCTAATTCGGTTACTACAATGATCTAGATTGGGATCCAGGCATTGGATATTTTAGTAGGGAGAGGCGCACGATATAGGTATGATGTTATAGGAAGTAGAATTCATAAACGCTCCAATGTGATATTAGTATTTCATGATGTTTACTTTTGGATGGATATATAAATTACCTTTTTCCAGCTTCTATGCGCATCTGCAGCATCTTACTTATATATATTGCCATACGGACATAAAATACTGCAAACTTCCTATAACTATATAAAATATTTAAATATATATCACAGATACTGAAATATGGCTGCGGAGGTGGCAGGCCGGTCCGTTCGGGCCGTCTAGCGGACACCTTCAGCAACGCGGACAGTCACTCTATTAACTCATATTTAGTCCGGTTTATTCGATATCTAGCTTAACGGGTTTTGTGTTAACGAGAGTCGACTGTATAGGAAATGACATGTTGTATATATTAGTTCGTTTTCCATATCCAGATTTGAATTGTAAATTCAAAACGATACAGGATAGCTTCCCGGATAAACACAGCCAGTTTTGTGGACAATATGTCTTGCAAATTTTACGACACCATTTCATTTCAAAAATTGCTACGAATAAAATGCAAAATTACGTATTAATCATTTACATATACGTTGGGTAAGGTAATTGTTAACGAAGGCAATGCTAGAGAACGCCATATCTACAAGCTGAGAAAAATATAGTGAACGAACCTGGGGTACGTAGGCTGCCGGAGTTTCTAAATTAAAAATTGGGTCGATTGATCTAAGTTAATCCCGAAAAAATCGATTTCGAAACTCGAATATTTTGGATCGGCCGTAACGAGTGATCTCGCGTTGAACAACCCTTAATGACTCACCGACCATTTGCCGCCCCACTATATAAGACACACCAATGAATGTAGACCAATTTTATCAAGGAATGTTGGTTTATGTATTACATCTCATATGTGCTAATTTCAGCGTGGCTTGATCATTAGAAGTTTGTCTATAAGCGTTTATTGTACTTAGCCATCTAGCGGTTGTAAGTTTTTACTTCACTTAACGGTTATGAATGATCCAACAGTGACATCTAGTGGTTGGAAATTCTTACTTCACACAACGCTTATAAATGAACTTCTAATGATCCAATCACGCCAAAATGAGCACATATGAAACGAAATACGTAAGCCAACAATCCCTGAAAAAAAATGGGTCGATTGATTTAGGTTTTTTCGAATCGGCCGTAACGAGTAACACGGAACAATTTCCGTCACACGATACCCCACACGCCAATGGATGCAGAATTGCATAGAAAATCCACATATATATATATAAGTCTCATATACAATGCAAACTAACGGGAGCCGTTATCCTCTTTTTAAATTAAGGTTAAGTAACTAGGTGGTTAATGACTTAAAAAGGGGAAAACGGTTAAGTGAAGTAAAAATGTCCAACCGCTAGTTGTCACTGTTGGATCATTTATAAACGTTAAGTGAATTAAAAAATTCCAACCGCTAGATGGCAAAGTACAATCAATGTTGGTTTATGTATAACTTCTCATATGTGTTAATTTTAGCGTGATTGGTTCATTAGAAGTTCATTTAAAAGCGTTTATAGATCAGTAACTCGGGGCAGATCCATTCTAACTTAAATAAACCAGCGGCTAGAAACTCCGGCGGCTCAGGTACCCAAGGAAGGGAACGGGAATTTTATACCTATGGACACCCGTAAAGGTGAAAGTTCATTATTGTTTTCGTGCTTGTGTGTGTGTATGTGTGCACTGCACCAAAGTATAAGAGAGACTACACATGGTCCGTTTCAAAATTGCAGGATTCGTATTGTATAAAGTGTGCTACAAACGGCATATTGGCCCACTGTTTATTATAGAATGACAATACCTATATTATAAACGAGTCCATCTATCTGGTTAGCAATTATCTACCGAAAAAACAGTGCATTTCTACCTCCCTAGTTTTATTTATAATATTTTCATTTTTCCTACGAATTATAGTCGCAGGAAAGAGCCATTTATATTCATTCAATTAAATCGAATTCTATTTTTTGAAAAGGCTTTATGAATATGGCTGTCTTCCTCACTAAACCACGAGTTTGCATCAGGTCGTTACACACGTCGAACCTCCAGAAGGGACTTTTCGATAAGATAAAAACCAGGCTCAAAAACGAACGCGAGTCTTATCAAAACGAATTTCAGTCTTGGGCAGAGTTTGAAGGTCGAGGTTTTCGAAAGCCAGAGTACATGAACTGCTGGATAATCGAGAAGTACGGAGAACCTAAGGACGTGCTCAAAAAGGAAGTTATCAACGTTCCCGATAGAAAGTTCAGGAGTTACGATGCACGACATGCCAGACTGCAGCAAGCCGTGAGGAACACCAATGACATCATGGTCAAAGTGCATGCCGCGAGTGTCAATCCGATCGATGTTAGAATGTGTCATGGTTACGGCAAAACTCTTATAAACTTTAAAAGAAGCATGCTTCTCGAAACCATATCTAAGTTCGCTACAGTACGTGACCACAGCGAATTCCCTTTGGTTCTCGGCCGGGACTTCTCTGGCACAGTAATAGACGTTGGGTCAGACGTCCACGATATTGTTCCTGGTGACGAAGTCTACGGCTCTGCGAGTGTATCCGACTTCGGAACTTTGTCCGAATACTTATGCGTTCACCTGAAGGGTGTCTGTCATAAACCATCAACCTTGAGTCATGTCGAAGCAGCTTCCATACCGTATGTCGCAGCTACCGTTTTGACGGCTTTGAAAGATTTCTTGAAAACTGCCGATGGCAAGCATATTTTGGTGCTTGGTGGTTCTGGTGGTATCGGAACATTCGCTATTCAGTTGCTGAAAGCGTACGGGTGTTACGTGAGCGTCTCATGCTCACAGGAGAGTTTTTCTTTGTGTGAAAAGTTGGGTGCCAATTCATGCCATAACTACAAATCAGAGTCTTTCGTGGAAGGACTCAAATCCGAGCCAAAATTTGATTTGGTATTCGACACTGTTACGTCAGACGGTCTGCCATGGGCTGCTGAGTTCATGAAGAGCAACGGCACTTATACTACATTGCTATCGCCTGTTTTGAGAAACTTCGATGAGTTCGGATTATTCGGAGGTTTGTCAGCTAACGTAACTGAGTATGCATTACTGAGATTGAAGTACTTTAAAAATCAAATAAAGTGGGGTATCTCATCGCCAAACAGAGACGGTCTCATGAAAGTATCCAATTTGATCGATAGTAATCTAATAAAACCGGTTATTCACAAAGTATTTGACTTTGACCATGTCCCTGAAGCGTTTGAAATGCTTGGAGCTGGCCACAGCAAAGGAAAAATTGTTGTGAATGTATCGGGACTGGCCGAAGCTACTTATAAGACTCCTGGCGATCGCATTATTCACTTATAATATTGATAACCATTAGATATTGATAACGGATATCTTATATTTATGTCTCTTCATTGTGTTATCAATAATGAATATCTTTTATTTCATTCATGTTTCTTTATTGTCTTATCAACATACCGCAAGCAAGCGTGACATAGAAGACCGTATATACTTGGCTGTAAATCAAGTGTCGATTAAACTTAAATTCGCTTACAAAATTGTTACATATCCTGATGACTAAAATTGTAGTTGTTCTTAATTCTTCCTTATGTTTTTTTTATCTTTCTCAAGAATTGTATATAGTGTTGCCAAGGAAGTATTAAAATTGTTGTCAAGACAAAACATGAGAATACATATCACCACACCTATGTTATGTTTGCTGCTAAGTGTTTAAGATACATTCCCTCCTTAAAAGCGGCATCAAAGCAGAGCATCGGAAGATGTACATGCCAGAAATTTGCAATTCTTCATAACAACAGAACATTTGCTTTTGCGGTCAAAGATCAAGTTGAATTTGATGATTTTCTGTCTGAAAATCAATATTTTGCAAAGCAGAACATTGGAAATGAACATGCGCCAAATACAGAGTACTGTGAACTTGATATTGGTATATTAGGAAAAGAACTAATCCGGAACTGGGAAGCAGAATGGTGGAAATTCATAGTGATGACCAATCCAATGGCTGTTGGCATCAGCGAAGAAGCTACAATACAATGGTTTGTGATCGTATTTGGCTGTGGAGTCACTAAAATTTTTATACAATTCTTCCTGCAAGTGGTTTATACAGGTACACCACCGATCTTCCGGTAAAAGATAGTTCACCACCTCTTTCAATCCAGTCAAAATTGCAAGCAAACAGTGCCTGAAAATCTGTGGTGTACCTGTACTAGTGTCCATGACTGACTGATGCATCCCAGATTTTTTCTCATCACCAATATATATATATATCTTACAATGGTTACATTTAACTCGATCAAGAGGTATATTTTCATTGACCTTCATTTGCACAAAAAGTTTTGATTTGCCTGAAATTTGTGGGCCAGGTATCAGATATTACATATGATGATGACTCGGTTCAGTATCCAATTTCTTAGTCTCGAATTCTTAACCCTATTAACTGCCACACTTGCATCCCAGTTTAATTTTTAATAGATGCTGTATAGTTGAAAACATAGAAACACTTATCAGCTCTACAGCTCTACAGCTCTATTCAAGTACTGTATACTTCAAACAACATGATTAATGTCAGCAATACCACATTCAAATTTATTTTCAGTGATGAATGCAATTCTACGAAAAACACTGCGCTGGCTCTATTGAAAATGGATCCAAGCTTCAGCGAAATCAGCAAAGATCACCCTTCCAAAACTATAGCTGCTATTGTTCACGAGTCAAATCCGCTTCTTAGGTAAGGTAGAATTATTCTCTTAAGAAAGTGTATGAAATCGGTACCAAATCTATATATTTATTTCAGCCTAAGAAAAAAGCTGGTTGTAGGAATTTTCACTGCTCTATCCTGGGAAAAAAACAATTACGATCTTGAATTTCAGAATCTACGCTTCATCAAAAAAGTATCTCATCTATTTCTGATTTATTCCAGATAAAGATTGTCTTGATTTCCCTGCCTGTACTCCTAGTCATCTTGCCATACGTCCATATTTTCCTGGACATGTCCTCCATTTAGGTTTTGGAATCTTCATCCATGAGGGATTTTATAATTCTTCACATTGAAATATCAGCTTCCATTAGAATAAGACTTGAATGAATTAAGGATTTCCATTTAGATATTTTCCAAAAGCACTCACTTCTACATTGCCTGACCTTTAATATGGCTATCTGTATATAATTCAGTGCATGTGACTCTGGACATTTGGATATTCTTTAGCGAGTTTGCTAACTGGTTGTGGATTAAATTTTCTCTTCTTTCCCCTGTGACGTTAATAGATAAAGTTATTCTCCCTTTCAGTTCGAAAACAACCCAGCATGCCATTTTTATTTAACTGCTATATATCTAATACTTCTAGTAAAGCGACCTTTGATTTTGTAGCATCTCAACAAACCGCAAAATCTCAAACTTGTGCAAGCAAACACAAGCGACCAGAGAAATATAGTATACGAGAACTTTCCAAATTACTGTGTTCAACAAAGCAAGGCTTTCATGCTGAGTAAGGTATTGCTGAAGTACAATAATTGGGGGTGTTAGTTTGGTACAGTTTGGTAATAGACAACTATTCTTCTCTATCTTCGTTCAGGAAGAAACTAAAGTTGGCATGGAGTCCCTCAAAGGAACCTTAATAAGCATCGACATGAATCACCTGATTTTGACAACGTTAATGGATGCGTTAGATCACAGGTATATATTTTCAAGATCTGTTTTTGAATCCTTGAAATTCGAAACCAATATCTTTCAGTTGCTCTCAGAAACGATGGATCTTTCTGTGAAGTAAAATTTAGGCTGCGCAATTTTGCTAGCTCATTGGTGTGCAGAATTTTTAAATATACACTGTCTGACCCTAGGCGCATAACCATTTCCCTTGGGTCACCAATTCCATAACATTATTATTACAAGTTAACCCTGTTAGATCTTTGTAGATAGATTGACTTTGATTTCATCTTTCTTATCTAACATATTATACTACAATGTTTCATTATTGAAAATATCTGATTCGCAGCATTTTTTATCTTCCTCAGCATGCCATAAGAGTTTACCTATGTTAATTAAATACCTTCATCATGATTAAAATCAAGTTGGCATTTTTTTATGATTTGTAGTAACCTCAAAGTCTTTCTATTCATTTCTGAATAAGACTTGTGCAAATTTTTATTGAAGTTCTGAATCATCTATCATTTAATATTCCGTAAAGTTTTAACTGACGACTAAATATTTTAGAGACGATCATCACATTGTAAAGTTGAATCCCAAACTTGCACCGATAAAAGTCATTGTGTTACAAGACCAATCATCTGACGTGTCTCCAACATTACAGCAGGTAATTTATTTTCACTGCTTTCCATCATGAATATAACTTCTATTACTGGCAAAGATGAAAGTAGATAGGTAGAGGTATTTTTTGCAGCCCGAACCCATTAAATTTCATTGTGCAATAAGTCTATTTTTAACTCCATGTCTGCTAATAATTCAGTTCGAATATGGTATGACAAAAATCAGAATAACAGTACTTACAAAATGTTTGTGTTTCTCATACCTTGAGAAAATGGGGAAAATAATTCATACTGTGTCGCATTCGCAAGGCTTAATTATTGTCAACCAAATTTTAGTTGATAGAAGAAATTTGCTGCATGTTACGAAGTAAAAACATAAGTTGTTGGAACGGACTCGCGAAGAACGCTCATCTAGAACAGGCAGATAAACTTGGAATTCCGTTTGCACTTATCGTACCTCCGTCAATTCTGAACACGGGTCTGCTGTATCTGCGTATGCTGACCACTACAATCAATGTAAGATAACATACAATAAACCCTTGCAAAGTCCATATTTGTTCTAATTTGGAATTAGGCCAGTATAGTACGATATTTGTGTACCTTAAGTGTACAAGTGCTTGTAAAACCACTGGACAGCATTTTCCATATGATGTGCACTCTTCTCTGGGTCACTTACAACAACTGTTCGCTCATAAACTGCAGTGCTCGAAGTGCTACTGTTACATTGTTTAAAGTCAAATTCATTACAATCTAAGGATTTGGGTTGTGTTGTCAGCAAGTAAAAGCCCCTGAGCGCATTACGACGTAGTAATGGTTTTCTGTATGGCTGTCGTTTTCATCAGACAATAACCTATTCCTCCTTTCGCAGATGGAAGTTCACATAACTGATGTGGAGAATCTACTTACAAAATACTTGCGAGCATCTTAACACCTATTCGATACATTTGTGTATGATCGATCGATATCTTCATTTCAAAAAGAGTGTTTCGATAATGGTATGTAAAAATATAACAACCTACTTATAAATGTACAATAGTGTACTTATACCACTAGACAATCATTCTTAAAGTGCATGGTAGTTATCCTGGTTCTGCAAGCAGTCCTGTTGAGTAATGTGCATCTGCTTGAGGGAGCAAACCAGGATGCAGTGTTTAGATTATAATAATCTGATTACGCACATGTATCAAAGTATTTAAACTCATAATAGCATAATAGCAACTATTGTAGTATACATCAGTGTTGCCAGGAACTCGCATTCATTAATTTGGTCTACTTTTCAACATTATTAGTGCTTTTTTAAAACCCCTACGAGTTGTGCTTTACAGATACTTTCCACACCTCTTCTATCACCTCCATCTAGTATATTATGATTAGAAAAATAATTGTATAAAACATGTATGATATGCAAACATTGAATAAAACTGCAGGTAAATACATTTTGATGGGGATCGTTTAATATGTTCTGGTTCGATAACTGTGTTCTACATTTCAATTTCACTCACTTAACACCAGCTTTCAGCTTAAATTCAGCGCTCACTTTTGAAATTATTGGGCTAAAGCAGTGGTTGCCACTCTTCCCTATCACTATCCCTTCTTTTCTCTTCTTAATAATACCACTGTAAAATCAGTAGACTACGAAGTTAAACAAGTGTATGTATTTCACAAATCAAATTATCCTACTGAACCAGTTTATGTATCTGTGTATAAATCTATGTTAATATATTTTTGGTGGTTGCTCATTCGGTTCTAATGCTCCCCTTTCCGCCAGTTCCCCCCTTAACGCACCCCTGGATCCCCAGGGGGCAATATCACCCACTTTGAAAACCAATCTATATAAGGTTGCAGGACCTACTAGTAGTCTAACCTCTGAAATCTAACCAACCAGAAACAATACTCGGTTACTGCAGCAACACGTCTTATTTGAACCAGCATTAAAACCAAATACGCTGAAAAAGTATTCCAACAATTGTGATATTCAGCACAATAATAATTTTGTCTACAACCATCACCGATACGTGTGAAGTTTTCTCGATACAGTACAAAACACTCGAATAGATTTAAACATGCATAAGACGAACGAACCTACACATACGATTTTTCTATACAAGCTTCTTGGCTTCAAAGAATCCTTTTAGATGCCTCATCTGCCACATACCCGCTACTACTAAGACAGCAGTTTGAGATATGGACCACCACAAGACACGGGAATTTGTGCTTTCGCTCGTTGTCCGGAAGCGTTCTTCTCTATACCGTTGATAATTTTGTTCTTTTTGTATCTGTTGGACTTGGTCGAGCAACTGGCGAACTCGCAGCTGTAGCTCAGTTAGTTTGTCTTTGGATGCGATTTCACTGTAGTCGTTCGTGTGCTCGCCCACAAGGAGATTCAGGTGAATACGAAGTTTCCCTCCGGCGAAAAGGGCCCATTTGGTGGAGTTCGAGTGAATGCATATCTGGTGTTCTCCGGGCGTGTGAGACGTGAAGGTGAAAGCCCCTTCAGAGCCGTAGCTTTTCGACAGCAGGATTTTGGACATGGGGTCTTTAACCTCGACGTGCATGCCCATTCCAGGCGTGGAATCGAGAAATTTTTCTGCACGTTTCTCCCACAGCTGGGCTTTGTATTTGCCCGTTACCATCGTGTCCTCCGGTAGCTCTTCGATGAAACATTTTTTCTCTTTCTCACCGATGTGAAAATATAATCCCCGAGTTAACTCGATTAACAGCGAAACGCAGAACAATAGTAACAAACGATGCATGCTGACAAACTTTATTTAATTTATCTAATTAAATACTTTTTCACAGTTAGACGTCAGGCTGATTGATCAACAGTTCTCCACGTCCATGGAAATGTCGTTACAATTATAATATCCCCCTTGGACTCGAGGTTGGTAATTTAGGGCCACGTACGCATGAATGCTTTCGCTGTTTCCATTTTTTTTACAGAGGGGCCGCGGCTACAGACAATCAGGCGAGGCCTTGGCGTGGGATTTAATTGAGGGAAATTTAGTTTCGCACCTTTTTTGTTTGGAGGTTGGATTAAAGAAGAAAGTAGTGCGGTTAATAAACCACATCCCGTTTACATCTGGGTCAGCGTTTGAGGAAAAAATACCGAGTCCACAAATATATATTGAATTGCTAACTCGAACGGACAGTTGTTTATTATTTGGCGTGGAATTCACATTAGTTGATTTCATGTATTCCGATGACTTATTCTACGTAATAACGGCGTTTAGTAAGTCGTAAATGGTAGTTATTGTGTTTTAGAAGGGTTAGAACTTCTTACGTCATATGTGCTTGTGATTTTAATTTACGGAACCAAGGTTCGTGATGCTTGAATGGTAACGCCACGTAGTTTTTGCTGCAGATCGGCATTGTGTTTCTAGTTTTTATTGTGGTAGGTTGTTTGTGTGCATGTCACCGTCTTCTATATTTGTTTCGTGAGATTAAAAATTTCATAGTGGTTTAGTCATTAAGCGTACTGGTTTGACAAATGTGACCACACTAAAAGTAGTCTTCGTTTATTTAACTTGAATGCACTGGATATATTCGATTTCCAACGGTCGTCTGGTTAGCCGGTTACATATGTTGAAAGGATGGGAATGCCCCAGTGCTGAAATGATATCTAGGGAATTTAACCAATTTCTACGTGTTATGTATTTGGTGATGCTTATGGATTGGGGTTTAAGTTGTGGATTTCTTAGAATTTCTGCTCTATGAAATTATAAATAAAAAGGAACGGAAACTGTAAAAACCAATCTACGTGAAAGGTAGATAAGGTTAGCGCTAGAATTCACAATTTTACACCTATCCCTTTCCACCACTTATAATTGGTACCTGAATTCTTTAGGAGTTGAAATTTTTATTTAGCATCTATCCTTAACAGCAACGTGAATGTAAAGGCCCAAGTGCAAGCTGAGATAGTGATTGCAATTTTTTTTATGCTGAATGGAAATTTTAAGCAAGTTGAAATTCTGTTATATCTTCCAAGGAATAATTCATTCGGAATATAACCTAATTCTAACACGGATAAAAATATTCTTGGTTAAGTGATTCAGCATAGATAGCCACAGGGCATAATTGTAGATATATCTGTAATTAGATAAATAATGATTTACTGGCCCCAGGGCTATTAATAAAATAGTAAAGCTGTTTTCATTATGTTACTATATATCACTCACTTGCTCAGCTCCCGGTATCTTACAGTGGGAACTGCTTCTTGTGATCGCTCTGTAACAGTCTCTTTTTGATAACAATAAATGGCTGATAACATTTAGTAGCTCAGTACCTAATTGGTAACATTATCCATGATCATATTAGGCTATTTTCACTTTATTAGAGACTGCCTATAGGCAAGAGCTCCATTTTATATTTTATATATTTGTAATTTTTATTTTGGTATGTTTCATTTTGATGAATGAGATGTGAATGCATTGTTATTGAATATACTAATCCGGATTATATGTGAATTGTGGATGTGGATTATATAGAATATATGTGTGGTGATATGATATTATTTCCATAACTACTTTCAACCATATATCAAGGAAAGCACAGGTATTTTATTACATATTTTGGTTTTGAATTTAATGTATGAAAACTAATTTAGGAGAATTGAGCTAAAATCCTTCATTCGTTGCACTTTCACGCTGGCTAAGTAAACGCATTTAAATTATAGTTATATCTTATATTTCACAGAAAAGCTGAGGTTTTTAGTCATTACTTAAACTAGACTATAAAAATGAATGTTTTTCGATTGACCGGAGACATTTCCCATCTTCTTGCTATTATTATCCTTCTAGTAAAAATCTGGAAGACTCGATCATGTGCAGGTATGGAAGAATATGACAACATCAGTAATTCGATCCCTTTACTAAGTTGTTAACCCTCACTGTTGATTCTGTTTCCAGGAATTTCGGGAAGGAGCCAAGTTTTGTTTGCTCTTGTATTCATTTCCCGTTATTTGGATTTATTCACAAACTACATTTCGATGTATAATTCCGTAATGAAGGTGAGTGTTATATGTTGGTTTATCTAATATCTGCATTGTTAACAGATGGTCACTCTCAGATTTAGTCCGGTTTGTCCAGTATCAGACAGCGGTCTGTCTTAACGAGGATCAACTGTATAGTACGTGAAAGTTCACGTGGGCACTCATTCCTAATTAGAACAAATTACAAGTCAATCATTCTGACTTGAAGTAAATTATGATTTGCCAAATGCCGACTTAGCGAGGGTGCACTGCAATTGCAAATTCCTTACTTTTCCTTGAGATTCAGGTTCAGAATACTATTTCAAACTTATTATTTTATGTAACTGTTTTTCCTGTCCTTTACTTTCCAAATGAAACTTGACCTTTATACTACCACCTGATAGTCAGCATCAAACAAAGTCTTAATGAATGTTTGTTTTACAATTTTAATTTTTTTCAATTTTCAGGTCATTTACATCACATGCTCCGTCGCAACAGTGTATTTAATTTACGCAAAGTTCAAGGCTACATACGATGGGAACCATGATACTTTCCGTGTCGAATTCCTAGTGGTGCCTGTCGGAGGACTTGCCTTTCTGGTCAATCATGAGTTTTCACCGCTTGAGGTATGCTTCAAAGATAACCTACTTTAAAAACATTGAGTTAAAATGCAAACGAATATTGCCAGCTGTGCAGCTGTATCAATTAAACCTGTAGTTTAAACAGCGGCATTGAAGTAGTTTGTGTCTAACATACAGTGGAAAATTTCATCCTAATCATATATACATTGGCATATTTATCTATGTCCACAAGTTGAAAAATTTAGAAAATTCTTCACGCCTACTGTGCATTTTTTAATAATACATTACTGCAGTCGGAGGGAGTATGGTTCATCACACGTATGTATGTATACAAGTTTGTCTGGATTTTGAGAAGGGGCGAGATTGTTCAAGTGAATTAAAATTACTGAATTTCATATAGTTGTACCAAAAGTTGAATTTTGTGTTATCATCCAATAGAATAAAGTACTTAATTAAACATTAATACATTACATATAAATCTTTGATATTAGTTTATTTTCAAAGTTTGTTATATTTATGCTCTATTCATGAAGTGGTACAATGCATTTATTTTTATTTTATAAACTGAATTTTTAGATCTTTTGGACCTTCAGTATCTACCTGGAATCTGTTGCCATTCTTCCTCAGTTATTCATGATCAGTAAAACTGGAGAGGCCGAGTCTATCACCACGCATTACTTGTTCGCTTTAGGTATGCTTTTTTATATCATGATCATTCATTTGTCGATACAAACTCCAGTTCCAATCCAAATTTTTAGAAATACACTGGTTTGATCTCACCACTTGCGACCAAGCAAGAACAACCATAGTTATTACATCTAACCATCCTGATCAATATCTAGTAATAAGGAGACTCACCCAGTATAAAACAAATCTATTCTGATATTTCACCTGCTAATTATCAAGAATAAAAGCCACTACTCACAACCAAATGAAAAATATTTCATACCCCTTGATTTTTATGCACTGTAAATGCGTTATGGTTCCTGGAAACTTTATCAGTTTGGATTGCAGTACTGGAAGCCTATTATACTCATAGTATCGCTGGTATTGATAGTTGAATGAATCTATTGCATGTGAGTCCCAGTACTGAAATTACGTTCAAGTTCAAGTATGTTACAAAACTTTACTTTGAAACATGCGCATCGTTTCATGTTAATTCTTCGAATATTCGACTCCTAATAACTTTATATTGGTGCAGATTCTGACCACGGATCGTTATCATAATTTTCAAATGACTGCTCAGTGAGGCAAGTTATTAACTTTTTAAAATACACAGGAATGTACCGAACCTTGTACCTGTTCAACTGGGTCTGGCGCTACTATTTCGAAGGCTTCTTTGATCTGATTGCCATAGTCGCCGGCTGCGTACAAACCATACTGTATTGTGACTTCTTCTACCTGTACATTACAAAGGGTAAGCTAACTATTAAACTATTGAATACTGGTTGCACTTGTCCCAACTCTTCATCTATCAGATAAACTACCTAATCCCAATAATAAGATAGAACCGAAGTGAATGCAAATGACCCGATATTTATCGATATATGGGAGTTCGTTTTACGGCACAAGTATAGTTGATTGATAGTATTTCAATAATAAAAAAAATATATATTGTAATGAAAACGTGCTTGAAAGTAGTGCATCGTTTCTTAGTTGATCGGCTTCTTTCCAGATGGTAATTCCACTTCCATTAATCAACTTTATTTTCTGAAATCCCTTTTTGTATGCGGTAAATCGCCTAAACAAGTTTGTTGTCGATAACTCATATAATTATAATCTAGATCCAACTTGGTTGGAGGAGAAGTTGCAACCAGTAGATATATGACTTGTGAGTTCATTCTTTCTTTACGACGCAACGCAACTCAATTTCGAAACGCTATCTCTTTCTTTAGTGCTCAAAGGCAAGAAGCTTAGTTTACCAGCATAAGGAGCTTGCCGGATTTTGAGGCAAGCCATCCGCAGAGGGAATTGTTTGTAAATCAGTAAAAAATTCCACTTTCATAGCTAGATTCAGAGGACATTGAAGTATTTAAAGCAACCACCAAAAAAGACTTATTACTTTTTGACAGGACCATGCTATACATGGGTAATGTAAGATAGATTAAATTTACTGCATCACTGGAACTTCCTTGGCCTCTTTTGAAACCAAATCTTATGGTAGAAAATTTTTGAAATCTGAACCTTTTTATCAGTGTTGCCCAAATTACTATAGTTATAATTAATGTATTTTAGATTAGTTTGCCTGTAGGACAGATTTCAATTGGTTTGATGTTGTTGATTCTATGATCGCTCTGTATAAAATATATTAAATCTATTTCCCGACAGGGAAATTCAGTTTATTGTATAATAGTTTATTATATATAGGAAAACAAAATGGTGATAGAAAATTTGAAGCAACAACATCTATCCAACAATTTCATTGGTGTTATGTTTCATCTAGTCATCTTTGTCTAGGGGTGGGAATCGGTAGCGGTGCTTTGGGCACACATGAATGAATATGAGCGAGTAACTGGTATAAAACGGAACGTACACAGTTATTTCGGGACTAAAAGCTATGATGAAGTTACACAACTGGTCACAGAGTCTTACAATAAGTGAAATGAATATATTAAAAAAAAAATTTCATCCAACTTCTGATTTGCAATTTAATATATATCACCAATAATGCCTTGTATAGCAATAACAGAACAATATAAACAGTGATTTCCCACCCTTGGTGTGTGTATATTTCGGAGCAAGTAAAAAACCCTACATGCAACAATAGTGTGTGCACATTCTCCTTGTTTTCCCTACTGTCGAGCTTCCTACGATTGCACAATCCGCAGTCGACTCGCAGCATCGTTGACAGTAGCTGCTACGCTTTTTCTTAAGGTCACCGTATCCACTTCGTAGGGTTTCAGTAGTGTAGATAGGAATAGGTCTGTCTCGTCTGATTTTAAACTTTTTTTCAATGTCATGTTTGCCACCGAAAGCCTGTTAACATTTTGCAGATTGTACGATAGGAGCAAGTCACAAGTAAATGCATATCAACAACTCTTGATCAATTTTTGTTACTTACACATGTAAAATCATAATCGTCATGACAGGCCATATGTCGAAGCTTAACATGGTATTTTTGCTTGTTAACCTGGAAGTATATATTGATAAATATATCATGTTGCATGTATACAAAAAACCTGTGCTATGAAACCGATGTTGTGTTGTAGTAATAGTATTCTACACTCAGGTCACATGTCTTGAAGTCAAAACTGCATGTTTTGCTTTTCTAAGACATATAGGAATGTGCCATCACTATTGAATCTAATCAAGTGACTCTTAATTGGTATTGGTGAGCAAATTATAGCACTTACAGACTTCACTAAACATGGATTAGTAATCTGCAAAACTATAGAAACTATCTTGGAAACTTAAATATTTGGCTTCAAGTAAAATTGTTTTTGAAGTATTCCGAAGCTTGCAATTGGATTTTATGCACCAGTCACTACTATCACATGCAGCTATAAGCTTGTCAGACTGCAACACCCAAAAGTGATGAATAAGTTGTAACATAGCTAGTGATGAAAATACGTCGTTCTTGCCAGGTTGCTATAAAAATTTCACCAAGTGTATTTGTTTGGAAGATGTTGCTAAAATGAATTATAAATGCTTTGCCAATTAAAAAAACCTAGTAAATAAAGTTGGGTTTATTCCCCAGTTGCATTAATGCCTTCTAATTAAGAGTATCGGCTACTTACCTAAAGGTTTTAGTAATTTGGTGAATATTGAAAGATATATCCGGTATGGATGCAGAGATGATTGGCAATGAAAGGTTCTTCAGCCTGAAATATTCAAAATTCGACACTAACAACTCAGAAAGTAACAGGGAAAAATATGGCAGTGAGAGGGATCTATAATCCGTGTGATTTATTTATTTATTTGAATAATAGCTTTACAGGTAATCAATAGTAAAGTGCTTCAGCCTTAGCTCTCCTTGACTAGACTGCTGCAGGCATTCTTGAAACTTTAAAAGAATTGGTTACATTTGCAGAAATGCCTAGACTGGTCCAGGTAACCAAACTAATGTGATCTTGTTACATATTATTTCCCTTGTTGTTGATTGTTTATATTATACTAAGTGAGATAAGAATCTGGTTTTGAGCATTAGTACCAGTCTAGATATTCACTGTTTCATTTCACAAGTTTATCTTGTATAATAACTATTCATAAATCCATACATTTTTACTAGCTGTTTTCTTTGTATGTATTCTTCATACACAGCTCTGATTCCTAACAGGTAGTTTTGAGAGTGGCGTTATTAATATAGAATTTTTAGAATGAGGTGGGAGAAAGGACCAGGGCATATGGGAGCCTAAAGATGCTCTAGAGGAGCATTGGGAATCATTGCTGTACACAATATTTCTTGATATGTTCTCACATTTTATTCAGATGTTCTTGAACAATTTTTTGTCTGACTTTTTCCTGGTTAGCTGTGTCCACTGTAGGCAACACCAGTTCAGACTTATTCTTTTGTGCAGGCTGAAAAACAGTTTAGTTTTACAAAGTTACTGTAACATTAAGGAAGTCTACTTAACAGTTACCTCGGTATTTTTGTTGTGTTTTGGCACCGTTCTTTCTTGTATAACCAAACTGCTCTTGAAATAACTAGCGACCTTATCTAGAAATTCTTTTTCATTTCCTTGTGGTTCACATTGTCGTGGCGGCGACTCTCTTTCTGTAATGTTTAGGTTTGTATCACCCACAGCAGATTTACTTTAAGTATGGTTAGGTTTAATATAGATACCAGTATCTGTAGATGAGGTAAACCGTGATTGTATATGATTTTCTTTCCCAATGCTATTTGAACTCTGTGATTTAGTCTGCTGAGTAAAATAATATTACAATTGTTTTACCAACAATGAAACAATAACAGTCAAGTCGGTATAGTCGTTCTCACTGACTCGAGTCGCATCTGCTTTCACTAACTCGAGACATTATTGTAATAATTAATAATCATATCATTGAAAAAAGGATATTCAAAATGAAATGCAAGTTCACTAGTCCAAATGGAAACCTATAACTAGCCAAAAAACCATGGGTTTACTAAAATCAGAATAAGTAATACGTAATGCCTGATTTGATGAGTTTCAAAGACTCTTAGTCGAGTCGAGAGATACCACTAATTGAGTCAGTTAAGTCATTCTGAGGACATCAAGTACAGTAATGGTTCACAGCAACAGTTGTCACAAAGACTTTTTGTTATTTATACCTCATCAATGCATTCTTTGGGCAATAATTGAAGATATTGCAGAGTTGCCTTTGTGATCCAGTCGTTCAAAATTGAGAGGGCTTCAAGATACCTCGATTGTGTCGATCTAGTCACTGATTTACTGGCTTGACTTCTAGATTTACGGATATTGGATTTTTCAATAATCTCATTTGTCAATTTTTCCTTTGTAATGTTTTCTGGAAGGGGAAAGGAGGTAGACAAATATTAACCTTATGCAAAACCATGTGTATATATGTAGGATGTCACTCAATCATGACTATGCTGTTAGTGTAAAGCGTTGCAAATTAACATGGGAAACTAATTTCTGTCATGGGCAAAGAATTGCAATTGTTTTCTAAATTTTCAGTAGCATTCACCCAGGGGGGCACTTTTTGAATAAATTTGCCCTCTGATCCTATAAGACTTGGACGGTCAAAATATACTATACAATGTCACAAATGCACTAATTAAAGTGAGATAAGAGATTGAGAAATACAATCAAATTCAATAATAATGTCTAACTTTTAAACCTGGCTCCATCAAACTAGTGTAATCTTTTAGAATTATTTCCCTAACTTACTTTAGCACTTTTAACATCAGAATGAGAATTATTAATATGGTTTTTGGAGTTTCTGCGAGTACTCTTCACTATTTAATATAGTCATATAATTTCAACATTTGTGTATTCAAAATATCTACAGGGTTTTATTCATATATAATACCCAGTTCATCAGATTCGCCTTCATCGATATGGCTTTCAACGTCATCTAGAGAAACAATATTCCTC
The DNA here is from genome assembly GCA_013436055.1 of Halocynthia roretzi. Lineage (NCBI taxonomy): Eukaryota > Metazoa > Chordata > Ascidiacea > Stolidobranchia > Pyuridae > Halocynthia > Halocynthia roretzi. The sequence goes on along the minus strand of QRAM01000176.1, from coordinate 152,351 downwards.
AGAGCTACTTCTTCACCGGGCAGTCGCTCAGATTCAGAAATACATTCTGGTAATTTTATATCTGACATCCTGTTCATGCAATCACAATACTGTAATAAATGTCCTCTATGGATGCTTTTAACCCAACATGGAACCATACTTACTTAGCAATATCCCTCAGCCATATTGGTGAAGATGGAATTTGCTTAGATATTTTGCTGGAGATGGAAAAACAGGAATCGCTACAAAACTTCTTCCTTTCTGTAATATCATACACTCTGTTGCGGCTGATTTTAAATTGCTGTGATGGCATCTGTGAAATATGTATACTTTGTATAGCAACCATTTAAGTTAGGTTAAGACTCTCAACATCAGTCAATATTGCTTTACAACCTATCTCATAAAGCCTAATTTGTGAGATCAATATATCATTAGAACAATTATTACTTGGGAAATATTTTTGTTACACAAGCAGTATCCACAATTTCCAGAAATTGAACGTTCTTCAGTGATATCTGCATAGTGGTCTGGTGTAATTTTCTTCAGCTGAAAACCAATACAGAAATTTAGCTCACATCTATATATATAACTTAATTATCACTACGATTCAAGAGCTCTCACTGACTGAATGTAAAAACATTTGTTTTGAAATGTTGTTTTGTAACAGATTCTCTACAATGATGTGAGCATCTTTCTCCGCCTTCTTTCTCCTTTCAAATTCTTTTTGAACATCCAGTTTTCTATCACAGAAGAGCGCTACTCAGTTAGTGCAGGTGAGCAAGTCGAATTTTATAGCGATGTCGTACAAAAAAATGACTGAAAATTGTAGGATTAAAGCTAATAAACATTTACCTCGTGTACAATTTATTTTCGTCGTCCATATTAGTTTTTTCCATCTCAAATGTTGCAAAGATTGAGATTATAATCAACAGGAATTCTTCTTGGAGTATTATATTAATGTAACATATAAATCAAAATAAACAATCACCACAGACGGTGGTAAAGTACAGTAACCACTGAACCACTAATCATGCTCAATAATGAGCGACCTCTGACCTGGAGATCTTTAACTAGTTCAAAGGTCAGTTTCATTTCGGTTTGGATGGTCGCCGATGATGTATGTTCATGTTCAATGATCATTGTGACATCTATGCTGACTTGTTTAAATTGAAGTATATTTTAAAAATTGTACATGTATTGCCATCATTTTAAGGTTTGAATATACCCTATATATATATATATATTCATAACTCTCTTCTATGTTTTTGCCCAGTTTTGTTGATGAGTACTGGTGCTTTGTATTTTACACCACCCTATTTCACACCTCGACTTCAAATTTCTACAGAAATTCGATTTGGAGTTCGAATGATACTTCTACGTTTGATCTGCAAGCACAGTGAAATATACACTTGAAATGAAAATGTGTATTTTAAAAAGGATTTAAAATTTTTTCAAATCAGTGGATGTCAAAGTAACAAGCTTTCACTGTATTTAGGCCATTTGATTGTGTTGTTTTTACCTTAAATGCGCATTACGGTCTGGGAACGGATTAATCTGGCGATCATCAGCCTGTATGACTAATATCCTTATTTCTGTGACACATACAGTAAACTTGTGGCACAGGAATTGCACTTTGTCATGAATAAGTTTAGTAAGCCTGAGATAGGTTTATGCCTTTATAAGTTGTATCGGTATCAGTAATATGGTATATAAATTATTTTGACCTTTTCCCTAAGCTTCCTATTCGGATCTGTCTGTCTGGTTACAAGCTGGCCTTATTTGTTTCAACCTGTACTCATACCAAAACAAGTAATTTTAATCTTCTGTATTTTCCTTAGTGCAACAGCATTCTTCAACAAACCCTAACTTGTGATATAAGAAACTAAATCAATAATTAAGTAATCACAAATCAAAAATATATATGATTAATAAGCACCAGAAAACTAATGAAATTTCAAATAATACTTTCAGGCAGTACCGCTGGCAATACCGATTTAAAAAAAAATTGGATGTGTGATACTAATTTTTGTAGCCAACATTTGAAGATTGTATTAATTGACTTAGAAAAGTTTTATTTAAAAGATAGTATAACAAATGTAGAGTTTTATGATTCTCTAAATATGACTATTATTTTTGGTGTTTTTTATAAACTAAAGTTGGTACTTTTTTTTCAGGTTTCAGTTTAGGGCATTTTACAAGAATGTATCATTAAATGAGCGTGTATTTTCATGGGATATGTGACAAGATTAATTAAAGACCATATATAGTACTAAAATTTAAATATAATTATCAACTGTTAAACACATCTATAAGACAGGGAATTTTTGGATATTATGAAAGCTTATGGATGCACAATACAAAATGTAAAATCAATAAGATTCGAATCTCAAACTGATTTGGAAAACTTACAATAAAAATATCTAATAGAAATGAATGGTTATCTACTTTTGAAAAAAGTTGTTTTGCTGTACAGTTGCAAATATAAATATTATAGAGGATTCGAAATTGTACATGGAAAAAAAGGACTGTAAAATGATTATGCATTCATAAGTTTTCTATTAAACTAGTGAAAATTAAATTTAACTGTTTCATTAGATATTCTTCCGTAACACACTTTCTCAATGGCTATGTTTCCCGCAGACCCACTTCAGGTCTTTGTACTGTGAGAGTAATGTCACTTTTTCAACACTCTTCCATGAACATTGACAGCAGTAAGAACCCACCCCTGGAAAATAATAAATATGTCATCATTCGACATAAGTCATGGTTGATTGAAAATAAACCGTTGCAAACCTGAACTTCTTTGGAGCTTTGCGCGAAGTTTTGAAGTATCCGGTACGTTGTTACGAAAGTATAAATAGTTGACGCTGGGTGACCATCGAAGATTATCAAAATACAAAACTTTGAAATCACAGGATAAACATCTTAAGGTATTGCAAGCTCTGCAAATGTACAAAAATAGCGTACCAATGTAGTAGAATAATCTGGCTTTACGAACATTTGCATTAAAAATTTGATTCAAGTGGATTATACGACTACTAAATAGTTGGATTACTCACCTTTGCATGGACATGGTAGTCAGTCCTTTTTCCATGTTACTACCACCTAGGTAAAGTGGATAACACCTGGAAAAAACATATAACTTCGCTCAATAAGGGATCAAATTAGGTTTAGGTAGAATTTGAAAAGAGAGAATGAAACATGGAATGAAGAATGAAAAATACTTCCAGAATAACTTACATATTGCTGTCAGTGTAATTATAAAAGTAAATACAATTGTCTTACTTCTGTTGGCAGGTTTTTGCTTCATTGGCACGTGGTTTGACCTGAGAATTGAATGAGTCATACAATAAGTCAGTTGTATATTAGTAATAAAAATCAGTTTCGTTGTTTGCATTAGCATTTACTTGAGTAGTGCCTTGTGAAGAGTTGCATTTTGCTTTTGAGACTTTTTTCCCAGGAGCAATTCCTAGTTCATCATCGTCCAATATTGAATTTACAGCTTCGTCCAGGTCATCATACTTTCTAAAATGAAAATAATGCTATAGTATACTTCTGTGCTTTATTACAAAAACATTACTAATACAGTAAGACCCCTTTGTTATCAAATAAATAGTATTTATCTTGAAAAATATTGGTACTCCAGGAGTTCTCAACCAAGGTGGCATGCGATTGAGTAGAAGTGCTCTGAAATGGGGGGCTGAAATCATTATTGCATAGGTAAAAAATATTAGAGATCAAAAAGCACTTCCATAAAAGTTTGCATGAGATTGGAAGTATCACTTTCAAATATTGTATAATAGTGCTTACATCTGCTTGTAACTTAACAATTTCAAGGAGTGTGACAATTTAAAACCGAGGAAGAGGGAATGTAATAGTGTCACTGATTAAGGTAAATCATGTACCTGAATGTAGCAGTTAAATAGTAGAAATATATCATTGAAGAGAAAAATATTGACCCACTGTTGACTATTGGTTATTTTATTATGGCCACGGGCATTGCTTCTGGTCTTTGTCGGCGAAGAATGATTGTTCAAAATTTTCTTTTCTACTTCATCAAGCAGGTCATCCAAATCATCCATTGTATCACTGGTTAGCAGCGGGTACTCAGGAAACGAGTATACTCGTTCATCTGCTACTTGTAACACTACTGTTTCTGGTTGCCTTAACTATGGACTACTTCATTGTTATGTTCCTTTCAAATATATAGCACAATCTAGATGTGAAATGAAGTATTTAATATAAAAGTGTTTAGCTACACATCATGGACATAAACAACTTTTTTGTTTGTTTTTAGTTACAAAATACCATACTCTCCACTAGAGGGCGGCATATATGTCGTTAAAATATAAAAATTATGAAAATATCTCGTTAAAAATATTCATAAATTAACATAATATAGAACTTTTTTGTTTTTAATGTATAATTCCCATATGCTAGTACGCCATAACACCAAGCTTTTCTTAACATGTTCCTGCTCCGAATTCATGAGAGCTCCTAGGCGTGGATAAGTCAATTTGAAAATCATATACCACAAATTTCCTGAGAGGAATCATTTGCTTAGTGGTTTTAAAATTTACCATCGTAGATATATCTGAATAATTGTGTTTATTCTGTTGATCAAGCATTACGTCTTGTATAGGGTTTACAGGGATGTGGAGCAATGTTTTTCAAAAAAATGACTTTTCTGTAATACCAGGGAAATCCCCAGGTGTATAGATACCCTCGCCTTTTGTCGCAAGCGAATTATATTACTGTAGTACTTCTGATATTTAAGTAGACATTATAGGTTGTTTGATGAATGAATATGATAAAATACTTCCTTGGATATTGTCTAGCTATCCGTAGATATATCCACGCTGAAATTAACCATAAGAATTGAAGAAATGATCTGATATTGTCATTTACCCTTTTCCGATCATTTCACTGATTTAGGGACCCACGAGGGAAGCTTACATTTAACATATAAAGCTATTCCGGAAATGATGTTCGGTTTGTATAGAGATTACCATGTATGTTGAGAAAATGCTGGGGGACTATGCACCTGGAGAATTGTAGATGACTGCATTTAGAATAAACTTGAAAACCACTAAGCAAGAGAAGGGATTGTATCGGTCTATCCTAGAGCTAGCAGCCGTTGAACATTTCCTACTGCTGAAATAACCGATGCTACATAGTCAGTATAAGATGGGGCCTAAACAGTGCTACGCAACATATAATATTCATTGCTACATGCGTAGAGCAAATGACAGGATATGTACTTCGGTCGATTTGCACAAGCTAGAATTAAAGGCTAAAAAGTTTACTAAACAGATGATTTTTGATATCTTTCATACTATTTTTGCTTTTATGTACAGAATGTATAACAAAGATCATGCTATGTAAATAGTATATTTCCAAGCATTTCTGATAATAAAAAAACAAGTTAAACATGGTTGATGTTTATCCCACTCCCCAAAGTAAACGAGCAAGGGACGTACTCGAGTCGAGAGTAAGACAAGGCTCTGCTAAAGGTACTAATGCTCGCTATCTGGTGCAAGATATACTTCAGTTTAACCTACCAATTGCTGCACGGTACAAGCACCTTGATGTCATTCGCATACTGCAAGATAACTGTTCCTCGGTGAGACAAATTAAATAAAGTTTTCATTCGCTCATTTACTATTTCAATACAGATTCAATGCATATTTCCTTGACGAAATTCAATGTTATTTAAAGATATTGAATTTTCACCAAGTCAAGCCTCTAGTCCAGTGGTTCTTAACCTTTTTTTAAAACGCCTCCCTATGTTATGATCTTTCCCTTCACGCCCCCACTTTTAAATACGTAGGGCTACTAAATAAAAACAAAACCACCACGCTAGGCTAACTCGCTGCGGCTGCATTTTCTTAGTACAATACAGCGCTGGTGATGCGCGCGTCTGATCTAGACATCCTATGACGTAACAGTGGTGAGAAAAAAAAGACCGATCAGCTGTTTGAACATGTTTGTAGACTGGCCTTCAAAATCACCTGAAATAAGAACTCCCTTCGGTCGAATAAATTTCGACATTTTGATCGGGCTCTCACCCTCCCTGGAAATTACTGACGCGCTCCAGGTTAAGAACCACTGCTCTAGTCAAAACAATTTGAGCTTAATCGACTAGATTAGTATCAGCGGGAACGGGTGGAATTTTACAAAGTGGTTCGATTCCGGTTCAGGCATAATTTCATTGTTCTGGTTCAGTACACGTTTTTCAATAGGGAAGAGGAAATAGTCCTGGTTATCGATTGAAAGCGGTTCCATACTATGATGTCATATTTCTTGACCTCTATGATTCCATAGTTATAGCTAAAAGTGTATATTATGACATAAAACCAATGGAAATTATATTAACAGCAAAACAAGTGTTTTAGGAGAAGTTTTTTATTCCAACCTAGAAATCCAAATTCTACACTTTAGATGCCGACGACTGAACTGTAATGGAACCTTTTCCTTTTCTTTCTATTTAGTTTAGGTATCGGTTTCAGGACGCATCATATTTTGAGGTTCAGTTCCGATTTGCGGTTCACGAAAAGTGGGTGGTTTGATTGAGATTTTGAGTCCCCAGTAACCAGTGGGTAGATAAATAAATTTTATGAACAAAACTAAATTTTGAAGCAGGTGATACAATATACACGAATTTACATTATTTTTTTATGTTATCATTCCATTTTTATAGCTGCTCATCCTAATTGGTTGTTTAAATTGTAGGATATATTGCTTCATCTGTTTATTACAATGGTGTTGATGGAAATTGTACCTCAATTTTAGAACATGTTGTAACAGAATACAAGGATTTAAGTATTTACATTATTTTGCAGAGTGGCCCGGGCTTGGATGCACTGATACACGCTTTAAGCATGCTCGAACGCTACGGCAAAAATTTGGTACGCTCTGAAAGACCTCCGCAATGGCGAGTTGTCAGATTGTCCAACAGCATATTTAAAAAAGAAGTCGATATTTTAAAGGTTCATTTTTTATTGATGATAAAAGATATGCTATGATTATGCTTTGGAATTATTTCAGCAGTGTTAACATGAGTTGCTTGACAGGGTGCTAGAGATATACTTAGACTTCTTGGCTACACAAAAAAAGTTGAAGATGGTCTGGCCTACGTAGACGAATGCGTTGTTCCAGATGTCCCTGCCGTTGCTTCTGTTACGGCGGACATACTGCTCCTTCGCCAGGAATTAACGATGCTCACAAAAGTATGCGATACCTGGAACATTCATCTTTAGCTTGTTCTATAAAAGAAATTTTAGTACTTTGGAATGTCAATATTTTATTGTGATTTATGAAGGGTGAACATAAACAGCAAAGGGACTTCTTGTCCTACATTCCATATGAAGAACTGAGTCGTATTCAAGGGTTTTACGCACAACAACAAATGCAAAAAAGCACTCCCTCAGAAACTCCTGCACCGGAACCTCAATTGCCGTTAGAAAGTCAAAGTTACCCTGCGGTATGTTCATTCAACTTCGATGAAAAATTTCCCTAAACGAAAGCCTAGTGAGCATTTTTATTATATGGCCGAGATGAAAAAAGCACCCTCATGTGACCGGCACAGTTAATCTATATCTAAGGTGTCAGGCTATCAATTTTAAAATGACCATGGCGATCACGTCCATACACAAATTTCTACAGTAATTTCTAAATTATTATTGCTATAGGAATCTTTTAGATTTGCCTGTGTATATTTCTTTATCCAAAAAATAAATATACTTTCGCAATGTCTTTATGGTCCAGAGCTAGACAGACTGACTATTCAATGGTCCACTCGGTACTAACTTAGACCTAATTTACCAATACATATATTCAAAATGAATTTCTATATTAGTGTTGTGTAGTAAGCAAATGTTTGCTCTCGACGAATTCTTCTTTTTTTAAAGTTCGGAGAAGCAACAAGCAACATTCAAATACCAAAATGCATTATCACAGCAACGAAAAATATTTTCCTTTTTCAGAAACTGCCACCATCTTATGAACAAGCACTGAATGGGGTGGGTCCGAATCCTCTGCATACAGTAGGTCAGTTATTTGAACCTATCCACAATGATGAGCGGGGACCTACTGTACTTATAAGACTCCATTGAAGGGATACAGACAGGCTAGGTTTCTGTTGGTTAAACTATAAAATTTGCAATCACCAGGTCAGAGCACACAACAGTTATTCCATCCATCAAGTGGGGGATTGTTGATGCCATCATCCACTGTCCAGAACCAAATGCCGGTAGCAGCACCTGTGGTTCAGGCCGCTGAAGTATCAGAAGACGAACTATGTCACATATGTGGTCAAATCAAGTCGACCGTCATGTGCCAAAAATGCGATCAGCAGTACTGCGCGCCGTGTGACCAGATATGGCACAACAATCCGCGTCGCAAGTGTCACAAGAGAGTGTCTATTCCTTTGCAAAATGGCATCAATTTCGGAAGTGAATTTAACGAGAGGAGCTTGCTCAATAATCATCAGGAATATTTGCCCAGTAATAGTAGCCTCCCGCAGCAATCCAGCTCTGGAGGATATTATAATATATCTGGTTTGGCAGAAACTCGACAGCCGGGAGGTTTGTTACGATTATTTGTTTTCACCGAGCTGAAAGATTGAGTAAGGATGATATGACAGTGTGAAAATGGTGGCGCAGGAGTGTTTCCTTTTTAAACCTTAAGGAGTAAATCTCATCATATTATTAACAAATTCTAGAAATCTTGCCTTTTCTGCTATTTCATCAAGTATTGAATACCATTATGGTATTTTACAATTTTAATGAAAAATGCATTAATACTATTAATGTTGCCTTAGATCAATGGTTTTCAAAGTGGGCTANTCAAAGTTACCCTGCGGTATGTTCATTCAACTTCGATGAAAAATTTCCCTAAACGAAAGCCTAGTGAGCATTTTTATTATATGGCCGAGATGAAAAAAGCACCCTCATGTGACCGGCACAGTTAATCTATATCTAAGGTGTCAGGCTATCAATTTTAAAATGACCATGGCGATCACGTCCATACACAAATTTCTACAGTAATTTCTAAATTATTATTGCTATAGGAATCTTTTAGATTTGCCTGTGTATATTTCTTTATCCAAAAAATAAATATACTTTCGCAATGTCTTTATGGTCCAGAGCTAGACAGACTGACTATTCAATGGTCCACTCGGTACTAACTTAGACCTAATTTACCAATACATATATTCAAAATGAATTTCTATATTAGTGTTGTGTAGTAAGCAAATGTTTGCTCTCGACGAATTCTTCTTTTTTTAAAGTTCGGAGAAGCAACAAGCAACATTCAAATACCAAAATGCATTATCACAGCAACGAAAAATATTTTCCTTTTTCAGAAACTGCCACCATCTTATGAACAAGCACTGAATGGGGTGGGTCCGAATCCTCTGCATACAGTAGGTCAGTTATTTGGTAACCTATTCTCATTCCAGAATTTAAATATTGCTCAATTCTGGTTGGCATGGATTGTACATGTTTTTTGTGTCTGAGATCTTACACTGCATGTCAGATCTCTCTAGTGTAGAGGACTTGTGTACCAGGTCATATAAGTGAAGTAAAGAAGTGATATTTTTCTGACCAGAACTCTTGTTTATATCATTAGGCTTATGGTCAAATTGGTTTCATTAAACGTTGTACTTTTCGGGAACCTATCCACAATGATGAGCGGGGACCTACTGTACTTATAAGACTCCATTGAAGGGATACAGACAGGCTAGGTTTCTGTTGGTTAAACTATAAAATTTGCAATCACCAGGTCAGAGCACACAACAGTTATTCCATCCATCAAGTGGGGGATTGTTGATGCCATCATCCACTGTCCAGAACCAAATGCCGGTAGCAGCACCTGTGGTTCAGGCCGCTGAAGTATCAGAAGACGAACTATGTCACATATGTGGTCAAATCAAGTCGACCGTCATGTGCCAAAAATGCGATCAGCAGTACTGCGCGCCGTGTGACCAGATATGGCACAACAATCCGCGTCGCAAGTGTCACAAGAGAGTGTCTATTCCTTTGCAAAATGGCATCAATTTCGGAAGTGAATTTAACGAGAGGAGCTTGCTCAATAATCATCAGGAATATTTGCCCAGTAATAGTAGCCTCCCGCAGCAATCCAGCTCTGGAGGATATTATAATATATCTGGTTTGGCAGAAACTCGACAGCCGGGAGGTTTGTTACGATTATTTGTTTTCACCGAGCTGAAAGATTGAGTAAGGATGATATGACAGTGTGAAAATGGTGGCACAGGAGTGTTTCCTTTTTAAACCTTAAGGGGTAAATCTCATCATATTATTAACAAATTCTAGAAATCTTGCCTTTTCTGCGATTTCATCAAGTATTGAATACCATTATGGTATTTTACAATTTTAATGAAAAATGCATTAATACCCTTAGATCAATGGTTTTCAAAGTGGGCTACGCGGTCCCCAAGAGGTCCGTGAAGCCGTTTTAGAGGGACCGTGAAGTACATTGAATTGTACTAAATGAATGTAATGAACAAAAAAAAACATTTTTGAGTTACTTTCCTAGTTTACTATAATATTATAATAATAAAAATGAGTTCACGTGTGTCTGAACTGGAGCAATCTTGAACCACCATAGCATTCATGTATTTTGACTGGCAGTCCAGCGTCATAACAATTCAATATATCTTTTGTTGGGCCGCGAATCATTTAAAAAAAATTCAGGGGACCGCTACACAATTTTTTTGAAAAAGTTTGAGAACCACTGTTTTAGATAATACTCACCAGGATTTTTTAGCCAAGAATTATGAAAAAAATTGCAGATCTTACATCGTGAAATAAGGTATATGGTATCATCACTGTCTCCTGGTTTTGCTATCCACGGTTTCAGTTAATCACAATCTGAAGATATTAAATTTTAAAATCTTTGTTTTCATGTCTTCAATAGCCTAAATACTTGAAAAATCACTCTTATTGTTTCTTTTGTAGAAGAAGGCAACCAAGGTTCTCAACCCACTGTGTCTGGTGCCCGACTCCCACCAAATCCCAATAGCAGAAGCACTAGCATCAATGACAACGAGAACGAATGGACACGAAAGGTATGGTAACCTTTTCGATCAAAGACTTATTCTAAAGATTAAAATGTTAAACAGAAAAATATTTCAAAGGTTTGTGTAAGGCACATGAAGTAAATCCCGCTTAATTGACAGCAAGTATATTCTGTTATTGCCGCACACGGTGGTATTGCTTGTGGCATAAGAAATTCGGCCAATAGTAAAGTAATTTTTAACATAGCACATTCAATTTATTTAGATAAGTATTGAAGTTTTTTCATAATATGACTGTATTGAAAAATCACACCTGTTTCTGTATCTGTGAAGTCATGATATTACCGAGACATTTGAATCTGTGTGGAATCTCTCCCGTCATTCGTTCGACGCAGGAGAATTTGAGAGAAAAAAATGAATGGAACAGAGATACAGACATACAGAAGAACTTCATCTAATTAAAATTAGATTGCAGTCATAACTCGAGACGCTACACAGCAAATTAGATTTGTGTAGTGTACGCTAATGTCATATGGTCAGATTTTCTCAATCTGAAACCTATAAGTATCATCATTCTGATAAAACATATGCCATCCACAGTTGTACACTTTACACTACACACGATTCTTTATTTAATATTACCAGTTTAAGCTTACTTTCCTCTCATTTGTTTCATCGTCATTTTGTAGAATTATGCCTTGCCTTGTCCTTGCCTTGATATAGCCCTTCGAAAACACTGGAGATAAATCGAAGATCTTAGGCGCAGTTTTTCATTCTGTCTCTTTGCAGGTCAATCGAATGGCCACGGAGCTAATGGACATTGCTGATCCTGATGCTCAGAAATCTAAACTGTTTTCGTGTCTTGACGATATTAACAAAGAAAAGGATAAATACATTGGTGGAATCCAACAGTTGCAGAGCAAGGGCTTTGAGAAACCTTCCCTTGTTGCTCATTTTGAAGAAAGATTAGGAATGTTGGCAAACCTGGAGGAACAACTCAAAGCGTTGGTAAGCTATACTGAGCCGCCTGCAGAAACAGCGCAGTCCGTGTCAAGCTTGGCTCAAAATGAGGACAATCCGGAGGAAAGTTGGTCGTTTAAGTCTGTTAAATCTGGTCCCGAATTCAATTCTAATCTCGTAGCTTCCAGCATGATGAATTTAGGCACTGGCGACTTTCAACCCTATGCTCAAAAAGAGACCGTGCCATTGACAACAGCGGTGCACTTGAACGGATCTACTCTGAAACCTAACCAGCCCCTGCAAGAAGCAGATCCTCCTATTACTATAGCCAACCTCATAGATTTTTCGACACCCCCTGAGGCTGTATCGGTGCCGTCTGTTACTTCGACAAGTATTTCATACACGCAAGACCTAGTGGGCTTGGATTTGCAGAAGACTAAACCTTCCAAGGCGATGTCTTCGTTGGAAGATCTTGACGACATCACAACTGCCAAAAAGCCTCTGGGCGAAGTTGAAAATACTTCGAACTTCGAGAATTTCACAAGCCCATTCTCTTCAATGCATGAGGCTGGCAGTTATTCCTGCCCCACATCACCCCAAAGGTCAGTAATTTCATCTTTTGGAAGGTACAGATGGCACTAATGTAAATTTTCATTGTATGATCTTGTATTTTGGGAGGACTGAGGATTTTTCTGCAGTGAAAATAGGTCTAAAACCCTATTTGTGTCTGCTACGAGAACGGGTAACACAATAAACACTTAGCATTTATTGAGAAATGCCCTTGAAAATATTGTTTTTCATATCGAATCTACTATAACTTTGGGGTAAGAGTTTTATAGATGCTGGAGGTGCCTGCGCACTCAGGGCACATAGACTTATACTTGATGAGATCCCAGCAGATTACACAGATTGTTAATTTCAAGAAAATGTATGTTTTAAAATTATTTCGCAAAAAATGCAAAGATATGCAAGATCAGGATGGCTGATTCTTGATCAACTTTGTGTTTTATGCAACTGCAAGTTAGTTAAATCACTTAATATTTCGTTCAGTACCTCAGTATCTTTGAGGAGTCCTAACAACATGCCGTCTACGAGCTTAAAAAGATTGAATTCTAACCAGCAAATGGGAGAAAATCGTCCAACTAAAGTTTATAGGGCCAATCCTTCTTCTCTCAGCAACGTCAGCGAGGTTAATTCTGAAATAACTAACAGGCTTGAAAACATGAACATCGAGACAAGAAACGCCGAAACAATACCGATGGTTGTCGGTCAACTAAGTAACTTTTCGACGTTTTTCGAAGACGCTTCACCCTATCTTCAAAACAGAATCGAAGAGGAACCTTTGAGTCTCTCGAAAAGCATTTTGCAGACGCTTTCGCATGAAGATTTGCAGAAGCGGATCAGGAAGGAAGAGAACCTCCTACAGACCACACAGTTTATTGATTGGATCAGAGTATGTTGTTACTAGTAATGTATTATCTAGTAATAATTATGCATTAGATCATTCCCAAATCTGGGGAAACCTTTCATATTGAATTTACTCAGGTTTTAACAAGGTTGTTTGGTATGCAATACTAATAGGCTTTTGTGTAGGCCTTGCATTTCTCAAGAAGTTTTTTTACTGTGGAGTAATTTTTTCATTAATTAAAAGTGCAGTAAAAATACATTCGCAGAATGATAAATGAAGGCTAAACATTTTGCAGATAGTTGTCACTTGTGTTTCTAAAAAACTATACGAAATAAACATAGAAAACTCAATATTGGGACCATGGTAAAATCACTGGGCCATTAGAATGGGTGATCTATGAAATTACAGCTCCTTTTATGATAAATTAACTTAAGATTTCTAAATTTTTACTTTGCGATTTGAATTCTGCAACAAACGAAAAGAATTAAATCTTGCTTGCCAGAGGATAAAGATCTCCTTGGTTCAAGATAGAAAGGGTGGTTTATCCTCTTTCAAAGATAGAAAATATGATAAACCTAGTTGATTGTCATATCATCCTGTATATTAAATTTTTATAAAACTGTTGATTTCAGATGGGGCAAAGCGAAAGGTATTTACCTGAACATGTACAAATCGCTGTGGCAGAGCTGGATAATGAAGGTAACCTCGCTAGAATTCTACCGAACGCTTGGCTACGGAAGAAATGGAGCGGAAACTTGTCAACTTTCAGACAATATGTAAAGGTAATCAATGAATTACCCATTAAATCCATGTAGAAGATTACGTTTGTTTTTATCAAACTACATGTGTACAAATAGATTCTCCTTGAATTTTGTGATTTTAGCTGGAGACTATTGATTATCAAGTGAAACTTTAGATCGCAATGTCTGATCCGTAGTATATTTAGTGAATTTCTGGCTGGTTTGAGAAAATGTAATTAGCTGGTGGCAGATGAAAATTTTAGCCAAGGCATGTGAGGTATTTGAAAGGTAAATTAGCAGCTGTGTGAGAAATTTTTACTAAGTCGTCCTACGTTTTAAGGTCGTTCCAAATGAAAGAGTGACCAAAAAATACAGAACATGCATTGTAGACATCAACCTAGTAACGTAGACTGCGGTAGTAATGTTGTCTGTAACCACCGGACATATAAATATATATATATCTAATGGGAAAATCACAAATTTAAAGTCGAAAAATTTTGATATATAATGAGCATTGCAAAATACTTTTCCCGAGCCTATAGTCAATACAGAGAATGATATCAGCAAAATGCTGAGCATACCTGATTTCCGCATACCTTAATTATGCAAATAAAACACGCATTCGTGTATGATACGCACCCCAACTATGACGTCCAAGTTCTATGTCCATGTATATTACCCACTCAGAACTCAAGTCAGTGTGTTGAACCTACTACCCATCAAACATACACCTACAGATAAGCGCTGTATAGACATGGTGAATGTTTAATTTACATGTGTCAACAAACGTGCTACCCTGTTAACTTATGAGCATGTATAAGTGCAGTTCGCCATACATTGTTGACGTGCGCTATACAAATAAATAGTTGCGTTGAGACATCACAGGCACCACGAGAAAAAAATCACGTTTTTGGGAATTCACCCATGGCGCCTTGATTTTATCAGTGAAATACGCAGTTGAAACCTCTAAAGTTAATTAACAACTCATATAAAGGCTCTTCCGACCATTGTTTGCTATCTTGTTTTACACAGCGTTCGTAGAGCATTTTTCCAACATTTAACTAGAATTTTCTGAATTCTCTTGTCTCCATGTATAATTCGCACCCCGATTTTTAAAATAATTCAGAAGGAAGAAAAGGGGGGTATTATACTCGGAATGTATTGACTATGTGATTCACTCTGTTTTTGAAAAAGAATATTGCTTAAATGCAAATTTAACTAGCAATCATAGTTTATCTATCTAGTTGTATTATTGATTCGTATTTATTATTTTCTGACCCTAGGAGAACTGCGGTTTTGTGATAACAATGACTCGTGCTGAAGAATGCCTGCTGGCAGAAAATAACAATTTCCCTGAAGCACTAGAACTGATTAAAGAAGATATAAATGAACAGGTAAAAGCTATAAGATTACATGCTTAGACTTGTTTCACTTTTGGTGTCCTGGGATAGTGTCTATGCCTCAGTATTGGCATTGGTTGTGTTCAAAGATTTTCTGCCACTCATTAGCTGAGAGATTGGTGGAAATATATTTGAGTTTATTTTTATTTGCAATTTCACCCTACTTATATTGAAATAAAAGCTCAAAGATGATTTCATAGAGATTTTACCAATTTGTATTACCAATAATCACTGACATGATGGTGATAATTTACTATAGCCATTTTATTCATTGAGATTAGAATGCGCTGTTATTGGATATTCGCTGAATCTGTTTCAAAATCACATTTGCATTCAGCATCTGTGATATCATATTGGAGGGAATCTGTATCGAATCATTTGATATAATCCCTGTGTTTGAGTCCGAATCATGGTACAATGTATGTAGTGTAAGAAAAGGGATACATAGATAACTCACAAGGTTTGAGTGCAACTCAAGTCTGCTTGAACTAATTTCAATCTTGGCCAATATGATGGAAATCACAGAACTTTGGTTATATGTCTCTCTTCTTTATTAAAGTTACATTACAACTCTGGAATATACGGAAAGGAAGCTGCCCAAAATGCTTTGATTAAATGTGGTGGTGATGAGTATCGTTCTACCGCCATACTCCAGAAAGATGAAATTAAATCATTTTATCTTGAAGTCGAGAATGGTGATCTTGAAGGTATGGAGAAATGCGTTTCAATTTAATTTAATTCTTTATTGTCATTTCACAATTAATCGAACCATGAGTTGTGTGTCATATTGTAGATGAAAACGAAGACGATGAAGAACATTTACGAAATATATCACAGATAAAAGATGAAGAAGTAAGATATCTTTTCAAATTCTGAATCATCACAATCACCAATATTCAAAGATAGCATACCTTCTGTAAGCTACAAATATAACAATGTGATATAAAAAAGCTGATTTAGTTTTGGTTTTCTTCTCCAGCCATAGCACAAGAGTTTATTCAAAATAATTTACAGTATATAAGAATGTATTGATGAATCTGCACGAATATTTAAATGGTTGTTACTCCTGTCTGATTTTGAGAAGACAATTTTTTATAAAACTTTCACCTTGTTCATATTTCAATCTAAAAGATTCTCTATGTTGTGATCCTAATTTAAAATGCTTTTCCTAAATATTTTAGCTCAGAACTCATGCTCACATAGCAGCCTTAGATGTGAGTCGTTGCGTCTATATGGATACATACAACGCCTTAACGCAAGTGTTACCCCTCGACATGCGGAATATGGTTGGTGATGTGATCGAGGCCGTGCTGAGTTATCCCGGGGACGTGGAAAATGCAATAAGATATCTGGACAATGAATGCATGATTTGCTTAGATAAATTTCCTCGCAGTAAGGTAAGACATTAGTTACTATTACCTATTAATGAGTTGAAATTTGTGTATGAGTTTGATATTGTATAAACTCTTTTCTGTTTTGCAGATAACATGTTTACCCACATGTGGCGACAATGAATGCATGTACTGCGTGTCTTGCTTAGAGCGCCATCTCAGCATCTGTATCACTGATAAAAACATCCGAGATATCATTTGTCCGGTCTGCTCTAATCCTGAATACAACAGCGACGAAGAAACAATAACAAATTTTTTCAATCATATTGATGCTATTGTAAGTATAATTTAATACTGCATGTGAAAATTTATACATTTCAGCACCTTACATATATATATATATATATATGTATATTTTTTTTTCAATAGCTTCGACAAATGAAAGACAAGAGAATTAATGAATTATTTCAGCAAAAGCTCCGAGACCTCACTTTAATGAGAATGCCAAATTTCAGATGGTGTTCACACGTAAGATTTTTCCTCAATTTCCCTTTTTCATTGTTGCATTTTTTCTAATTGAGCATTGAATTTTATCACTGTGTTTTCTTTGTCTTCTATATTCCAGTGTAGTGGAGGATTTCAGTTTGAAATTGAAATAGAAAATAATTTAAAGATGATATGTCCATTCTGCCAGAAGGTAAGATTTCTTTGAAATAGTACTGTGGGCAGAGATTATTTATTGCCGAATGAACCTGGTTCTATAGAGAGATGCGCCGTTTAAAATATTGAAGGAATATTGATTTTGAGTTGATTCGTAAAATGTGGCATTTCCACATATACCATATTACCCTTACAGAATAGGGCAATTTTAATTAACAGGGGGTACTATTTCCAAAAAAACGAAAGATAAAAGGTCATCTTATAAAACATGCCTGGTGTCACCTACAGCCGTCTCAACTTCAACCTTTCCTATTTCGTGGTAGACTTGGTAGCTATTGCCTCTTGTTAATCTAGTCATTATCAAATCTAGGGCACGTGCTATTCGTGTAAAAAGCAATGGGAACCACAGCATGAAGGTATATCTTGCGAACAATTCCAGCTATGGAAAGAAAGTAACGATCCAGAATTTCAAGCAGCTGGTTTGGCGAGACATCTCAAAGAAAATGGAATAGGTCTGTAAATCTAATTTTATTCACCTGTGTACAAGAGGTCCTCGGGTTACAGCATTTCGACTCAAGGCAACACATTTCGAATGCATGCAATATATTCAATAAATATTGAACACTGTGTGTACTGTACAATCCTCTGTAACGACGATATACTAGTATGTTTGGTCCATGCAGCAGTATAATGCGTCAGATGAGCAGGGAATAAGGAAGGCATTCTTTGATCACTGCCATCTTCATTCACTAGTTGCAGTGTGTTTTGAATTGCCTAATAAACTGTCTATTAAATATCTATAGGAAATTACCTGCTTGTGAGCTATTGGTGATGAAGATTTCATGGCATTTAGTGGGACACAAGCCCTCAGGTTTTTGTCACCTTATATCAAACAAATTGCACCCGAGACTTCTCAGTAAAATTTGTAAAAGATTCAATCACTGTTAGAATTTATGATGTCATGAGCAACACACAGATCAATACCGTATTT
This sequence comes from Halocynthia roretzi, assembly GCA_013436055.1. Lineage (NCBI taxonomy): Eukaryota > Metazoa > Chordata > Ascidiacea > Stolidobranchia > Pyuridae > Halocynthia > Halocynthia roretzi. Next base: position 133,844 of record QRAM01000176.1, on the reverse strand, counting down.
CCTGGACACGGAAGATTTTGATCTCGTTTATATTTTATATATTTATATTTAAACAAGATTTAGCACATATGATACCATGGATAATTTTACTGCTGTCAGGTGTTCAGTAGTTTCTCCTAGTTTCAACATTTTATATATTTGGATACAGCAATCTATTTTTTTACCAACAGATTGTCCAGACTGCAACTTCCGATATGCTCTTGCCAAAGGTGGATGCATGCACTTCAAATGTACCCAGTGTTCTCATGAGTTTTGCAGCGGTTGCAAGAGTCCATTCAAGCATGGCAGGGTGAGTTTATGCCCTTTTTATGGTTTATATTTATTCATCATTATGGATAGACATCATACTTTTGCTTACAGGCATGCAACATATTTCCATCTTGCATCTCGAAAGGCCTGCACGCTCACCATCCCCGGGATTGCTTGTTTTACTTGAGAGATAGCGATCCGGAAATGTTTCAGAAGCTGCTTGACAAATACAATGTGCAATATAATTCAGAAGGACCGAATCAGGGAAAATGTCAGGTACAGTAAAATGGGGAAAAATATATTTATGATCTATTTAATAATATCTTGTGTCAAACAAGGGCTAGACATTGAGCATGGAATTGAGTTTTAATATGGTGAAGTGGATCTCACCAATAGTAGGTGAATTTTTTCCCATGGACGAGAGATGAACAAAAACAAAAAGCTAGATGGACTAAGTGATACGAGTGAAGATTTACATGCGCCTGAATGATCTAGCTCGAAGCTATTGACAGTTACTGCCACCCATCTACAGTATAAGATAATTAAACAATCTAGTAAAATTACATAAATTAGAAAATTTGGCTTTGAAAAATTGGGAATTAGATGAAGGCACACACCCCCCTCCATGTAGTGCAATTTTGTTTTTTATATGATACTTCTGACAATTGAATTGAATTTTTAATTCCGAATAACTGCCTAATGTAGCCCTTATGTATTCAATAGATATTTTTAATTCCACATTAGGTGGTAGAACAAAAGGAAACATCAACAGGAATGAAAGATGACTTTTGTGGGAGAGAACTGAAGAGAGGACAGGCAGGGTTGTGCAAGCTGCATTATAATGAATACTTGGTAAATATTTTCATATGGTAAAATTAGACTACTTAAAAAATCTTAGTATCTGATTAATCTGTAATCTTATCCAAATGCTTACGCGTCAAATAATATGCTCCTGTTTTGCGAAATATTATTGAACGAGGATAGGTATAAGAGCAGCCAGAAATTTGTGATTTTTTATCACTTCTGATATTTCTGTAACATGATTCACCAAAAGCATTGGCCTACATGTTTTTTACAGGTCAACCTTGTCATCGTCAATGGACTTGACCCAGCCGAAGTATTCTCCATTGACCAGCTAAAACCTTGCCTTATGAGAGAAGACAAACCAATACCTAAAAGGCTGGACAACGAAACGGACGAAAACTATGCCAAGCGTCTGCTGAAGGAAGTCAAAAAATTACCGCTAATAAAACGACAAAGAAGAAACTAATTGCTATATATTTATTCCACTAATGGATTTACAAATTACTTACAATGTAATAACATCTTTTCAACGTTTAATTTTTTATTTTATTTTGTGCTGTATGATTTGCAAATAGACGCCGGTGTGCGTGCTCCAGCTAAATCAATACTGTATCTCGTGAACAAGTTTTGGATGCATGCTTCCTTACTGTATCTTTGTATTAAAAAGCATTAATAACACTCTGATCACCTCCAGATAGCCTTTTGAATTTACAACTGTTTGGACAGTGTTAAAGCGCTGAATTATTTGACAGATTTTTCAAGGCCTTGTAATGCTTGCAAAACTATTCTCTACAGCGTTAATACCGGTTAGCATAAGGCTTCACACAACCTGAAGCATTGAAACCTCTACACGAGAGGTGCGTTTAGAAGTGTAAATTCACCTAATAAAGACTTATACGTAGAAAAATATGCTAGGTTTCTTAAGATATTGTTATCCGTAATATATTGCAAATAAATACCGCATTCCCATTTTAATTATACTGGGGCATTTGCTACCTTTTTCTCCCTCCCTTCCGCCATCTTCGGGCATAATGGTTATGGTGTCAAGATCTCATGGAGTCTCATACGATTGAAAATGGTTGACAATCGATTCAAACACATGTCGAGGAGCAATACCGCGTAACTAGATCAGAACGCGAACATTTGTGGAGAAGAAATACTGGTAACTAGATCCAAACTCGGATTAACGGAATGTTGGAAAAGAGACCCAAACGCCGACCACTTTACCGCACATCTTTACCGCCCTCAGGCGGGTTTTACCAGTCTTTGTTAAATAAGAAGTTTTGCCCAGAAGATATTCGAGTCGCGAGGTAAGTTTCAACTAAGTTTTGTTGTTTGTTTGTGTTATAATTCAGTGTAGTAATTACATTTCTGTATCGATTTACCTTTCTACTGAGTAAAAGTAATTCTGAAAGTTATCGTTGCATGAGTTTTCGCTTAGTTTCGGTTGTGCCAATATTTCTAAAAACGGGATGAAAGATTTTTCCTGAGTATTATTATGTACATCAAGAACTGTACGTCCGACCTAGGTAGGTTTTTTTACAGGGAATTCTCCAGGTAATATTAGAGTATTCGAATTTCATTTTATGGCATCCATTTTTGGGGTGAAATCCTAGGATTTTTATATTTTCCTGGAAGGTCCATGTTTTTGTCTGATACGCTTTTAGAAGCCGTCAAGAAGCATATTATAACATTTTTACTTCTCTGGAGTGAATTACGTACAACACACAGCGAGTTTGTTTCAGCCTATAATTCTAGAAAGTGAGTGAACAATAGTGTGTGATCACATTTCACAGGACTATGGTTCCATGCAGTACCGTAAATTCCTCTTTTAGGGAGCCAAGTGGCTCCGTTTAAGAACCACTGATCTAATGATTATCAATAAAGTAAGTTCAATAAATTCTTTTAAATCCTAAATATTTACACTTGAAATACGCAACCCTATATCTATAAGTATTATAATAGTTTGATTGTATTGTTTTTATCTTTTATTAGATTAATTTTTAGAAAGAACAGATTCTGACACTTATATACATACACAATGTCGGGAATTGCGGTAGCGCGGTTATCCGAGGAAAGAAGAGCTTGGAGGAAAGACCATCCATTTGTATGCACAATTTTGTTGTTTCTTCAGTTATTCAGTGTAAAAATCTTTCCTATTTTTCTCTAAACAGGGATTTGTAGCCAAGCCAAAAAAAAACCCGGATGCGACATGCAATTTGATGTTATGGGATTGTGGTAAGAATTTGCATTTCTTTTCACTAAGAATATCACTTTAATTCGTATGGTTGTGCAATACGGAATTTGAACTCTTGTGTCGTATTCAGTATTTGAAACCTCAATTCTTTTTCAGCTATCCCGGGAAAAAAAGGAGTGAGTTGTTGCTATTGATATTGTTTCGATTTATACCTCTCACTACCCTAATACTCTTTTTCCTAATCAGACGCCCTGGGAAGGTGGTTTGTATAAGCTGTCAATCACATTTAAAGATGACTATCCTACTTCGCCACCAAAATGTCGTTTCGAGCCGCCTCTTTTCCATCCTAATGTTTATCCATCAGGGACGGTTTGCTTATCCATATTGGACGAGGAAAAAGATTGGCGACCAGCGATTACCATCAAGCAGGTTAGGTTAAGTGAAAATGTAAAATGCAACTGTATTTGGACAAGGCTATATCACTGACTCACTAGCATTAGACTTATTCTGTTGTTAATTGTGAATTTTCAGATCCTGCTTGGAATTCAAGATTTGTTAAATGAACCAAACATTAAAGATCCAGCACAGGCTGAAGCATATTCAATTTACACGTCTGAATATTATTTATTATTTTCCTCTTGGCTTATTTTATTTAGTTCAATCCATATTTAGCTATAGCTGTCATCAATTTATGAATAGGGGAGCCTATGATATATATTTACTATAGAGACTCATCCAGTAAAACTAGATAACAACAAAATAACATATGACTTTATGAATTATACACAGTCACACACTACACTAGTTTTTAAGACAATTGATGCAAGTAAGTGTTAAAACAAAACTCTTGCAGAGACAGACTTCTTTTTTGATGTTACCTGCATCTATTGTTTGACAATTGACAATTGTTTGCCCCCCCTGGTATAGAATCCTTGACAAAGGAAATCAATTTAATGTTAATGCTTTTTTTGTCATTGGGAATTTTTCCAAGGGCAACCACTTGATAAATATCATAAAATGTTAAATTATGAATAGGAAATTTTAGACTATCATTCATATTACAATTTGAATATTTAGAAATGGGAGTCGGTATATTTTTACCAACTAATGAATTGTCCAGTCCAAATTGAACTAGTTTGATCGCTGCCATAACTCTACATATATCAACTTGGTCCCACCTATAAGATTTCCCCTACCCCTGCAAGATTCTAGTGGATTACCCTGCTTATGACTTTTACGTATTGATTTTTCTGGTAAGTCATTTAAATATACCCATTATATATTTAGTCAAAACCGCGCATCATACGAGAAGAGAGTCTGCGAACAAGCGAAAAAGTTCTGTTTCTTGGACGTATGAGAGTCGCTACGATATAACGTCACCTCCAATCCGGCTCCTGCACTGAAATATGTTGTAATTGACATTACTGCAAAGTTTTCAAGACAGTAGCTTCTTGGTAATAAGCAAACATCACATCATTCCTATCACTCCAGAAACAAACATCTACTTGTCTATTTTTTTGAACGTTTCTTAAACTTTTTAATCGCAGATGATATTTTTTTTCAGTTTCATGTTCTTCATGATTTAAGCAATAGCTATGTAATAGTACCAGTTCCCTGAAGGTTGTTATTATCACATATTTTTGCTTTTGTTGTAACACAAGTGATGAGCAGCATAAGGGTGTTGGACTTTTGGACTGACGTTCCTTGTAAATAATAAGCAGGAGCTATCAATGTGAGAGTAATTTGATTGTACTGTAAAATTGTATTCTCCAATATTCTCTCTGGTAAACTTGTGATTTTGCGTTAACAAATGCGAGGTTTAATACGATTCGTGTGGTGTTTTGAAGAACTTCGGAGCCTTGAATAGAAGGTATGATATTTAGGACCTAATCCATATATAATCTGGTTGGTGGAAGCACGAAATTTTATGAAAGGTTTGCCTTGAAATCGGGAATACCTTATCAAAACTTGCTTTGTGGCCACCGACCTCATCCACCAATCATCTTTGCCTATTGTTGCGGAATGTGATGCAAGGCTTATGATGGGTTAATAGGAGCGTCGTATGCAGCTTTCTTTTTTATGTGTGAGCTAGAAGATCCTAATAGCCCATATTTCTTATCTCTTAGTAAAGTCATCACGTTATGGAGGTCGGAGAGTTAAATTGCGCATTTTAATGTCTTACGATGGCTCGTATGCTCGTTAAAATAATGTCTGATGCAGTGGGACAACTGATCCTATTTTTCTGGACTCGTAGTCCGCCGTCCAGGGTACATTTCATCTCGTAATAACGAGGATACGGATATTGTACTGATTTCTGACCTTTCTTCCACCCAAATATGTATGGTTAGTGCAACTTGAATTGCAAGTTTTTTGAGCAGGTAGTTACATCGTGTAAGCTCAAACCACGAAACATTGATACAGTATTATGTTATAAAACAAAACGTTTCAGAATAATCCATGTTGCATAGTAAACGAATTCTTGTATTGGTTGCAGTACAGGTATGTTTGGTAGAAATAAGATCCTTGGTTAAATCTAATGAGTTAAAAATATGAAAACCGTATCACTTGCAAGAACTTTCAACTGTGGCAATTACATCGCGACAGGATGTACAATGAATAGTACGTGCCGGGCCTTCAATTAACCTCGAAAATACCAATGAAATCGAACTATATGAAGTAAAATGGTGCACTCGTGGAATAAATGCCCGTAAGTGAACTTTAAACGGTTCCATATAGGTTTATGTAAACCTTATAGTGTGCTCACCCCCCCCCCGCAAAAAAATTCTTACGGTCATTGAAAATCTACGAATACCTGGATGAATGTCAAATTTATAGTTCTAATGTACTGAAAATGTATTTTTAAATTTTTGACGGGAAAAATTAACAATACAGAGGGCAAACGAAATAATATTATTAGTTCCGAACATATCGGACACAAGTGGTTTATGGATTAGTCTTTGTTTTGAAGCGTCGTTCGACCGACCGAGCAATGAATCGAGCTTTGTTGTTCAGTGGAATAAACCACGGAAAATTACCAGCCAGTGTTTTACGATAGTTATCAAATAAATAGCCAAAGCTAAAGGCAATGTTTACACCGAGCTTTAGTAAAACTACTTCAAGTCCTTAACACCTTTTATACAGGGTCCGTGCAAGAACTGTAGGGCGAGGTTGTTGGGTAAATTTGCCTGCAACATTTGTGTGTAAGTAATTAATGCTCTTATATGCTAATCTGTTTAAATGCTTTGCATTCTGTGAAGAGTAAACGGACGTGCAAGCTGCAGTATCATTTCAGCTTATATCAGCTGTGTTATTAGTATATTAGGTCGACAGATACGAGAAAGAAAAATTGAATCAGGCTATTCATATTGTTGCTGTTTCGTCAATATTACCACTTTATTTGCCAAGTTGTGGTTTCATAACAGTGTAGCCCATGTGATACGTGTTCATTATGTCAAATATCGTTTTATGCCTGTAATAAATTTCATGTAGATTGAACACATATAGAGTATAATTGATACTAAACTCATTTGAATATTGTTGAAGTCAGTTGTTGGGAGTAGATTTTTGTTGATAAGTATCATAAGTAAATCGGAGCCATGAAATATTATGTGCTGTAACTATTAGATGCTAAATACTAAAATATCATGCCATTACAGAGTTCGGTAATAGTTTAATACTGCGGTTCCTAATAAAGTCCAGTAGCATTTGGTTTGGTTAGCTTTGGGTTATTTTTCGCCAACCCTAATCTAATCTTCGTATTTTTTAATGTCTTTGTATTATTCCCGTACTATTATATTCCCATATTGCTGTTTCAGTCAAATTTGTCAGTCTCAATAAAAATTAATAAGTGAAAACTTAAGCCACTAAAATGTAACTTGGTCAAGTCTAAAAAATGTTCTAAACTTTGACATAATTTAAGGAGTACAGTCCTGTTACGTTTAGTTAGGATAGAATGACTGAAGTTAGGGTTTGCAAACCGATCATAGCATATCCTAATGTAACAGAGTTGCCAGAGGGACTGCACTTCTTTTATAGAGCTATCTACTTCTGTATAGTTATCCTTGGCAAACATTGCGCATGAAAATGCATTCATGGCTGATGTAGTACAATCTCAAATTGCAATGTCATGCTTCAAAGTACAACACAGCACCTTTAGCTAAAGTTTGATCCAAGGTTATCATAGTAATATATGCCTTAGTTATAAGAGTCCTGTCTTCATCTCAAATGTTCCACTCCTAGCCTTACAACCTGTTTTTGGCAATTTTTATGTGCCTGCAATTTTTTAATAAATTAAGCCAATAAACCTTTAATCCAGGCATTTTACTTATACTGAGCTTGAAATATAGTCTACTTTCACAGGAGGCTAGAACTATTCAATACTTTCACTGCAGCATCATTAAGAGAAGTATCATGTGCATAATTCATTACTTGTGGAACATTGTCTTTGAAGTTGTGATAGTTATATAACAGAAACATTTGTATTAAAATATCTATATTTCTAAGCTAGAACAATGACAGCCATGGATTATACCATATTAAGTTACAATGAAAAAGAGTTTAATGATCGCTTGAAGAAGCTCTACCCAGCAGTAAATGAAGAGGAGACGCCGCTGCCAAGAAAATGGAGCACCAAGGATAAATTTACATATATCGGCTTGTCGCAAGACAACCTAAAAGTGCAATATAAAGGTTTTTATGATAGTGTTATTTATCTGTACTATGGATCCTCGATTTTCCTGACACATGGGCTACCTGTCTGGGTGATGCAAAAGTCTAAATTCCATCAGAATGTGAAAATGACCCTAAATATACCAGTATAATAAATACTGTGAATAAATGTTATGCAGTATTTCTAAAGATACATACTAAGTAGAATAGTGTAATTCGCCACGTCCTCGATTTACTTGAATTAGCTTAACAAGGTTTCGAAATTATTTTGCTCCCCAATCTCATGAAGTGTGTAAGCATCAAATAGTAGAAAAACTGTAGTTCATGGGCCTTAACTTAAACTCAGAAAAGTGTTGCAATGCAGTGTATGACCAAGAATGAACTGTGTGGATAATTTTGCATGGAATAATGAATAAATAGCAGCTGTTGGTGCCTTACACAGATTTGGTGTGGGTTTTGCTGTTAGTTCAATTACTACCAGTGTATGCTGATGTTAAACTAATATCGAGGGCCGAGGAATCGGAGCAGTTTTTGATGAACTGGAGTCGGAGTTGGTAAAAACTCTCGACTCTCGCTTTTTCCTATGCCAAATTATCACGCGACTTCAACCCTCATTGCTTGATCGTTTCACATCACAAAATCTTAGGAATTGAATTCCTAAGATGAATCCCTGTCCAAAAAATAAGACACCAAGTTTACCAGCTACAGTGTCTTAACTTGTAAAGGAGTTTATACTTTTTTTTCAGGCTTAGGCAAAACCCACAGAGATGCTGCTTCTGTCAGGGCAGACAATCCAATTCCTACATCATGTGGAATTTATTATTTTGAAGCAAAAATTATAAGCAAAGGCAGAGATGGGTAAGCCCTATGCTTTTGACAGTGGCTGAAATTTTGTAATATTTTCTTCACACTTTGTATAATATCCAATGAACACTATGGTATTTGTCTGGCCTTTGGATGTCAATATGTTCTGTTTCCAAATTTCCGTTTCTAATTTATCGGATTATTGAATTGAGTAATTGAAATGCCATCCACTTTAAAGCCGAATATATTTTGTTGTTCCATGCTTTCCTCATCTTCAAAAACCGGATGTATACACGATGCATAGCGAAAATCCTTGATTTTTTGTCCAAAGGAATCGAGACTGACTTATTCTCTAGTAGTCGGGTATATAGATTTATGGTTTCATGCCATGGGAAGTACATAGGTGCAAGTCAAACATTTGAAAATGTAGCAATTGGGATAGGCTCTGATTTATGAAGTAGAATACATATGTACTTAAAATTTTTGCTGAATTCTTAAAAGCTATTGGTATGACTGCCACTCTACTTACAGTAGAACTATATTTCTGTCATGTCCTGTAAGTTTTGTTCAAAGAAAAAGTTCATGGCATATTCTTTGAGACGTGGTATTTCACATTTTCCCATAAAATAGCACCATACAAATTTTTGCCTTCTAGAGAACAGATTGGTTGCGTCACTGTGAAACTTGTGGTACAAAAATATCTTTACTATTTGTTATTTGAAGATGAACTTCAGTCGGGAATATTGTTTTACTCATTTGTCTTCAACTCAATCTAATCTGTTCAACTCTAGGTACATGGGAATAGGTCTGTCAGCTCAAGGAGTCAATTTAAACAGACTGCCAGGTGAGAAGTTTTGTTCATTTAGTTTCAGTAGCTGATCATTGCATGAATATAACTCATTAACATAATTTAAATATGTACATTGTTTTATTTAACAGAATGTTGTATGTCATTATATCGTCCTGTGCTCATCTGTAAGATAATGAGTACACCAGCAAATTTCCGACACCCTTGCCAGATTTATTGTTTTCTACCAGGTCAATCGAAGTCATTAAACAATACAGTCATAAACCAATAATTTCACCTCTCTCATGCCACTGAAGCAACATTGACTTTTATTTACTTCAATTAAACAAATGTGGCATTTAAATTAAATTTGAAGTAAAACATTTATTGGAAAACAGTATGCACAGTTTTCGAAAACATTGATTTTATTAGCAATGTACATGGTGAACGAGCGTTCATAATTTTGTCTATAGTTGCTGGAAACTGGTCTACTTATATTATTTTTAAAGATGTAAACTTGTTTGTATGTAATAGCATTCTGGTTTCTGTTGGGCTTAACGGATTTTACTTCGGAATTTTGAGGTGGTAAAATATTATCGATCACAGTTTTATACCAATTAGAAAATTATCACCCTTAATGTTACCGGAAAAAGTGTAATGGGTAAATGAGAAAAAGTCACTACATATATTCCTAAATTTTGTTCACCCTTACCCCAAAACTTTAATTCTATTCGAAATCCATTGCCGTCGAATTTCACACCCTCAAATTTTCTTTTCCTAATCAGCCCAGGCACATTATGTTAAACCTCGCTCGTTTTTATGTTCAAAGGCTGGGATAAACAGTCATATGGTTACCATGGTGATGACGGCCACTCGTTCTGCTCAACCGGTACTGGAGAACCATATGGTCCCACCTTCACAACAGGGGATGTGGTGGGGTGCTGCGTCAATCTAGTGGATGGCTCATGTTTCTACACAAAGAATGGAGTGAACATAGGAATTGCTTTCAGGGACTTGCCAGTAAGACCGTTGCTTCTTGTTCAGCAGAGTTCAGTGTTATCTGAAAGGTTATCAATGTGCGGAAGAATCGATACGGAACATCAATAGTTTCATGATAGTACTCGCCAAGTCCCTTTTAACTATTTTGTAACAGACCTTTATTAAATATTCATGGCTGTGAAAATAGTTAATTATTTTCGCAATAGCATGACTAATTTTCCTTGTCCGAGCAGAATATTCCACTATATCCGATGGTGGGTCTGCAGACGCCCAGGGAAGAGGTGTACGCCAATTTCGGCCAGCATCCTTTCGTCTTCGACATAGAAGATTACATTCTACAGTGGAGAACGAGAACACGGCTGACCATAGAACGGCTTGACGTGCCGGATGACAGCGGCCAGTTTCAGACAACATTGCACAGGTACAAATTGAATATGATACAATATTGTATGAACTCTTGCCTTGTGGAAATATACCGTATTTCCTGTCTCATAAGTCGCTACAAGTAGTAAGACGCACCCTATAATTACCAGGGGTTGGCAAACTCCTCTCTACATCGTGATCTTACAGTGGTAAGACGCACTGTAATTTTTCAGGAAAAAAGTGCTTTTTATGAGACGGGAAATACGGTAATTAATTTTTTTCCCTTTCATCAGTGTGATAATTAAATTTTTTAATGAAATAATGATGATTCTCCTTTCACGTTTATTTGTTATCTGACTCGTGTTTATCTATTGTCTGTCGGGTTAACTTGCTTGCTTGCCAAAATATATATAACTATTTCATACATAAATATATATTTTATGAAATCATTCAACATTACTGTATGTAAAATAAAAAGAGTTAACAGCATAAATTGCAACACGGACAGCCACTCTCCTAACTCAGATTTAGTCCGGTTTATTCGATATTTACAATTTCAATTGTAATTTTTGAATTATGTCTAATTTTGAGATAATATTGAAACATTTAAACATGTCACTATTACATTTGAAATGAAATATTAGTGATAGATGAATTCAATTACAAGCTCTTGTTTAGATTACTTTGTTATTACACTACGCTTTCATTCTTTTTCATTGCATGCGAACAAATAAAGTAAATAATGAAAATGATACAGCATGATAAACAGAAGATAGTCAATTTGTTGGCTTGGTTTCAAAAATAGACACCAGCTCACTACTGCTAAATGTACTGCTATATGTGCTTCATGTAGACATTATTTCATGGAAACCAATACAAAGCCAAATCATGTTGGGCTTAAGCATTTTACTGTCACATTATATTCATTAAATAAATGATTCAGAGATTTTTACTTCATGCCAATGTACTATGGCTGTTTGTCCAGCAATGTTGTTCTGGGAAGTGTTCCCTGCAAAAATAGGTAATGGTAATGTTGCCAATACTTCAAATATTTATTCTATTTATTATTTCTTTTATCGCTAAAGAGTTCTTTGTTTAAGATTGTTCTATTGCTTAGAGATGTTTGTAAAATTCTAGCTTACATGCCTGAGAAAGCCTCCTGATATATTATTACCATCCTGAAATCAAGTTACCCGGTAATTTATGGATTTTGCGTTTTACAGACTGGTTTCAACCTACCTCATACACCACGGCTATGCTGCTACAGCAGAAGCATTCGGAAGAAGTGTCAATTTCGGCTGGGGCGAGCATAATGAAGATTTGACTTCTATTAAAAACAGACAAAGTGAGTGTGACTGATACTTTTTTACTTGTGTACATAGCAGTGCCAGCAGGATAATACTTCTCTATATCCACTGTGAATGGATGGTGTTTAAAACATTATGTCAATATCTAACTCAACTTTACTTTTTCAAATGTTAAAACATCAAAGGTAATCTTGCTATAATCATAGTACACCTAGAGATATGTGATAAAGAATCCTGGTATTGTGGAATCATTCTAGCATTTTCGAATCCTGTTATAGAATAACAGTGGACCTATGACTTACAGAAACAGTCATTAGGAGAAAAGAGTGGAACGATGTTAAACGAAACCAACCAATTTTTATTATTCTATTGTATGTTTATCCTTTTTTGATTTCACGTTTTTTTATTTATTGGGACCTGCTATATAAGTCGCCTTTTAGTCCTTTCATTATGATTGACTGTTATTTCTATGCTATTGGTGATAAGCATGAAAATTTTCACCTTCCGTCTTCCTATTGTCTACCATACAATGATCTATTGACCACTATATTCAAAGCATGTTTGCCATACTGGTATTTACAATAAATCTCTTTCTCAGAAATCCAGAGGTTAGTGCTGGCCGGCCACCTATCAGAAGCTATAAGCATGACACAACAGTTATTTCCTGATCTCTTAGAAAAAAATCAAAATCTTTTATTTATGTTGAAAGTGAGTATTTCCTTGCTATCAGTACTGATTTTGTCAATAGCTAAGTTACATTTGAGATCCTCGATTGTCTGTCTCTCAGGTACGTCAATTTATCGAAATGGTCAATGGAACCGAGAGCGAAGTGAAAAGCTTGAGCCGTCACAGCAGCTTTTCGGGAGGAAGAACCAGCCCGATCACGAGCCCAAAGCATCCTACATGGCACACGGTAACCTGCTTTCTTCTTAACCCTAGAAGTGCCACACCTTTATGGATTTTTGCTGATTTATGCCCATTAGCAGATGCACACTGCCTTGTTAAATTCAGCTCTGACAGAGGTGCTAAGATATAGCTGCAATAGCAAAGCAAAACCTTCACAACATGCAACTAACTGCCTCACAAATCCAATCTAACCCTTTCCAAATCTTAAAAACTACAAATTACTATGAAATAACATTATTATGTGTCCCTCTACACACCCAGATTCGTTTCACCACACATTCTATTCCATTCTTTTAAATATATACTCCATTGTATATACCAAAGTCAATTCAGAACATACTGCATTGTTCTTTGTGCTATTGTTGGCATCCTAGCACATCGGTTATTTATAATTCTTCTGAAAATAACGTTTTAGCGGGAGTTTGCTCAAGTGTAGGGATGAGTAGAGTTGGTATCAGACCTAACAAAAGGTGGTGCTTGTTTTTGTGACGTAGTTAATGTTGAATACATATATCTTGAGTTCTGTTATATATGAAGGGCACTCAAGGATGACTAAATCATTGCCTGAATCCTGACAAACAGCCAATACCAACAGTGATATTGTTTACAGATTTGAATAATAGTATATTGTATATTTTCCATACACACTTCCTTCGACAAGCTATATATCCTGGTCATTATTATCCCTATCATGAAAAGCCACCCATTTATGCCAGCCCGGATATGAAAAAAATGTATCTTTATTACCAAACTGTTTGTGCAATTCAACAAATAAAATAGGCAGATTTTGCAACACTGCCTGGCATGTTACAAGGGCGAATGAATTTTCAGAAGCCAACCTATTTGAAATGAAGCCAGATTTCATGAATATGACCATGAAAAAGTTAATCTGGCAACCTTGCCAAGGAGTGCCACAAGATTTGTCAGTTATTTTTTCTTGACTTCATTGCAAGAACATCATAAAGCTTTTCTCAATGGTAATGTCATGAAAAAATGGTTCTTGTATTTATCTCACACTTCTTGTGTTTTCAGAGTGCCTCAAACAGTCCTGTTTCAAGTCATAACGGATTCTCGCCACCAGCTCACAAACAACCGTCCTTCGGGTCAGAACACAATTCTCATTTTATGCATTATGGTACAAACACTCCTCCGACGTTCCCAACGCCTTCTGCTCCTGACATAGAAAAACCCGTCGCTTCAAACAATTCTAATCCAGCCAATCAAAATTCCACCAGTAACTCGCAAGAAAAGTTAATAATGGCAAACAGCAGTAGGTGAGTGTATGCATTAGTCTCGACTGTTGATGAGTCAAGTGGTGATGATAGAAACATAAACTCTACAGCTCAAGAAACAGGCTAAGTCGTCCAATTAAAATTCAATCTGATTAAAATATCCAATGACTCTGCATAAAATGAAAAGAACTGGGCCAAATTAAAAATTACCGTAATATTTCTGTCATTTTTGATGGGACGCATACACTAAGCTCGTTGAAGGCTCACCCTTGAAATGCCAGGACTATCTGCTAGTGTTCATTAAATCGTAAGGTTGCAAGCAATAACATTATGCAACAAACCGCTGGCAACTCTGGTCGCTTTATGAAATGCCTTTCAATTTTAACAAGGCAATATTCATTGACATTGGTATCGTAGTTTGCAGAGCCTTAATCTTTGTAAATACGAAGTACTACTTTGAAACTGAACGCATGAATTATATTTAGTACGGATAGTGACAGTGAAATGGAGACAGATTCTGAAGACCAGCAGGCTAATGTTTCCTCTGCCCCTACTTCTGCTATAACAAATGGATCAGACATCTCTTTATCACAAGTTACTCAGGTTCAGGTACTCTATGTTTAAGATATTTATTTAGGCTTCTGCATTTGCAATTTCCAATCCATGCCGTATATTTGTATAAATACATAAATACCAATACAGATTGTCCAAGTTTTAAAGGAAAAAACCTTGGCTGTGGTAAACAAATGCTCCAAAGCTAATACACACTGTTGTGCCAACTGAATGATCTTCACAGATATCGCTGATGATGTTATCAATTGGGTATATTAGGTCATATACCTTCCTTAATATTATCAGCCAGTTATTGTTGTCAAAAATAGACTGTCCCAAAGTGATCACAATGAGGCGCTTCCACTGAATTTGAGAAAGTTTGTCTGTTCGTCTTCTCCAATACTTATTCAAACCAAATTTGTGCGGTGATACCAAACAGATTCTTATGGAATTTTATCCATCTTATGAAAGAATGCCAATTCAAATATTCAATAGCGGCACATTCTCATCAATGAATAAAATGGAGTGGACGAAATTGAAAATTCTTTCAATATTCCTGTCAATTCTGACAGGGCACTTACAAAAAGTCTGATAAAGACCTTCCGTGACAACGCCGGGTCGCTCCGCTGAAATTCTATAATCCTTGTGGTGTAATAAAAGCACTGATCGCTTTGGAGATAATGGGATTGATAATATACATAATTGGAGGATTATATGGTTCAAGTATTGCAATAATTTTTCCATGAATATATTGGCTTTTGCTAGAAACATGTGTGCAATGTATGGAATGAAAGGTTTGATGAAGCAAACAACTATTTAATAACAGTTGTTTTTAAGGATTCTTCTCAAATAATGAACGGAGGTGCGGTTATCAACGGAGTTACTGCTCTGGATGAGGAAGAAGATCAGGAATTGGAAGAGGAAAGTTTTGATAACGGTGCTCAAGCATTAACGAATGAAGAAGATTTAGGTTGTCTTTTACATTCCTTTGTATTGTTTCATATCCTCTCTCCTATGTCTAAATGGGATGAAATTTGGTGTGCTTATACATATTTCTCCAAGGTAAATTCTATACAGTGTTAAATTCCAACACGGTATGTCGAGAATGGGACCCTAGATAACCAGCCATTCACCCGTATCACTAATACCAAAATTTCATTGCAGCGTTCCACAGGAGATTGTGCGGAGGCAGTGCGAAAGCTATCCTCCAAATGTTGTCGTTTGGAAAACAGTTGCTACAAATCCACAACGATATTAAAGTAGAAAATGGTCCGAATGCAAAAAACAAACGCTTGCTCGAGGTATTGATCCTCATAGTGATACGAATTTGTCTTTCTTACTGAAGCTGTTTATATTGTGTTCATTATGTAGGATGCCTACAGTTTGCTGGCTTATTCAGACCCTTGGAACAGTCCTGTTGGATATCAACTGGACCCGGTGCAACGTGAGCCTGTGTGTGCAGCTTTAAACAGTGCTATTCTAGGTAAAAACATTTTATAGGTTATCACTAGTTTGAAAAAATTATTGCAAAATCAAACGATGAGATAAATATGAGAAATTCCTCACAAAATGAGGGGGAAATATTACGTTTATTTATCCACATTTAATACATTCAAAACGCATTTAATTCACATTTTCAATACATGTAACCAAAATTAATACAATTCTATATTAATTCATAGACGTGGAATGGAATCCTGTATTGGAGAAAGTTTAAAAATTGCAATCGCACACACATAATATGATACACCCCTTTCTTGGTATTAGATCTACCACTTTAGTGTCTAATCTAACACTGTGAAGGTTAACAAGTGTATGAACATATTGCACAAAAGTTTTATCGGCCATTGTTTGTGATATCTTTATTTTTTCTGCAGAGTCACAGAACTTGCCTAAAACTCCACCGCTGCTAATGGCCATCGCTCACGCCCAGCAGTGTTTGAGGAAAATGGCGGAAAATAACATTGGAGCCTGTGCCTTCGCATCGGTTTCCGATTATCTGCGATAACAAAAAGCTTTTCCTATGGTTCCGATTCAAATCCGATATATCAAAATTGAATCTTCAGATTCCATTTTATTTTTTAACATTTGGTTTAGTATTCTCAATCACAGCTTGTCATTCCTGTATGCTTTGCTGGCCGGTTGATCTTCACTACGCTCAAAGACGAGACTGTTACAGGTTACATGCTTCCGTCATGCTTAGCAAAAAGGTGGACAATGTATACAGTATAGCTAGCTGGGAAAGACAAAGCATTGTTACTTCTTTGTTTTCTGCTAGAAACGTCATAGAAATAAATGTCTTGAAGAAAAGTCAAACATCTCTTCACTCCAGCCCCAAACCCATATGTTTTCATCATATTACCCAACCCACACCGTGGTTTCATTCAGATAAACATTCTTCCTTCTTCCATTAAAAAAAAAAATTCTTAATTTCCTCCATTTCTCAGTCTGACTCTTTTTTGACTACCTTTCGAACAATTGTACTTTTAATTTTGTGTTTATGGATGCTGCGATGTTTTCATCAAGTTCCTGGTTCGATACTTGCGATTATGCCTATGCAGGTACGCAGTGGGTACTTGCTAGTGCGGTATTGGAAAGGGTAGGGTAAGCATACGATATTACGGTGTATATATACGTTGCTTTCCTGTCGTAGAGAGATGAGTTGTTGTGGCAAAGCTTGGCTGAATCGTCATGCTATTTCCTATTTATTCTACTGACGCAATTATGAATAATAAAATAAAGTTATTTGTTGGAATCACGTACTTTTAATAAATTAACTCGAAGAATATGGTCACGTGCCCAGGAACCAAGGACGGTTCGACAGTTATGACTTGGGTTTTTTATACCCTAAAAATTTCCAGCCGACTCTGGCTATAGTGTTCATGGAATCATGGGGAGTATGGTGATTATTTATTTTGTCAGCACCTTAAAATATCGATAACGTTTACATTGTCATTCGTATTGGAGAACATTATTTTACATGACCTTTTATAAAGAGTCATAATTGCATTTCCGCGAACCGCTCCTATAGATTACTGTCTTCCTAAAACTCTCGCCAGTCGAAAGGAATTGCACAAATATGACTCTATATACTGTGTTTGTGGTTTGTTCTGCAAAATACTATCACAAGGTGACGAGAATGAGTTCGCTCTGAATTTTTTAAGCTCTAGCCTTGATTCGTATCAAAAAGGAAACCCCGATATCAAACTTCAGTCAATAGAAGATGACAATGAGACAAAATAACAAGTTTATTTTTATTGTGTGTGTTGAAAAAGAACGCAACTTGCGTAACACCTTGCCAGATTTTGTTGGTCCGCAAAAGTTAAGAGGATTGGATTCTAGATTAAATTTTGTCTTATCTGGAGATAATCTCCCGCTATTTAATGCTTCGGTCATATATTCGAGAAGTAAGCGTAATTTCCATCAAATAAAGGGCAAATGATAAGCAAAACATAATAACGAATTATAAAGTATCTGAGAGCAAGAGCTCTATTGCAGCTCTGAATCCTACGTGTGTACTGGACTACGTCCTACTGGACATGTTGCAGGGAATTCATGAAACTAGGATTTCGTGGAATCCCTGACCATATCTGTGATTTCATGAAATCCCCGTTCGGGTCTATGTGCTGGTAAGGTTGGAATTAGGCCAAAATATCAGGTTTTGCCTAAGTACTAATCTGTTGATAATCCTAATTTTATTAATCACTTTTAGTGCGGACCATAGATTGCTTTTTCAATATGATTTTACTTCAAGACTCCCACAGTTCGTTTGTACTATGTTTTGTACAGGATGAGTTAACTATACATGCCGTTTTTTAGTTGCAGTAAATAGGATCTGTAGAATAAAATGAAATAGAATGCCACATTGACCAGCGAAGGATGCTGACTGTATGAATGCTATGGGATGTTTGAGTTCTAGAGTAAGGTTAAAGTTTAAATTGATAACTAGAAGTAAAGGCACGAGGCAGGGAGGCAGAGTAGTATGCTAAACTTTATTATAAACTCAAATATTTCGGTTTGTTACCGTTGTACTGTTACTGTTTAAAGGTATACTGTTTATCTTAAATTTCCTTGATTTTCTTCCTCAGCTCTAATCCATAAACAAATGCATGTAACAGACTAAGGAGAAATTTCATACAAATGGACTCCCCTGGTTGTTGAACAGTACTTTGAATGAAGACAGTAGTTAATATCCGATGAGTAATGTGCAAGACTTGATGACATAATATGCATTTGGACTGGAAACGTGTCTAGATACATAAGTGCTGTAGGAGAAATGTCGTGTTGCACAGCTGCGGGCATCAACATAATCCAGTCGCTCACCTCTGGATGTCTCCCGAAGGAGTTGGAGTCATTTGTTCATCGGCTAAATTTCGTAATCAACATGTTGCTTGCTATAGTACCCGAAGAACTTTAGGTCTAAGCTTTTCACCTATTTATAGCGACTGTCGGAGAAAGTGAAGGAAACCTGAATTTTGCGGAAGAAGTGAATGTTATATTTAAAGGAAGTCGGGAGTTAAATTTGCTCATAACGCACTTTTAATAGCGGATCGCATGTAGCAATATGAACTTCGCGGGCGTTTGACGTAAGTTCCGAAGTTAACGTTTCTTATTAGACCGCAAACGCGCTACTAACGCCTACATTTCGTTGGTAATTTAATTAAAAATGCTCTATTGTGCGTAGTATTCTGTAGGATATCGATTTCAATTTTTCATCAAACAAAAGACTGAAAGGATAGCTTAAGATCATACTTTCGGTACTGAAAATACGAAAGTCATCTTGGGGATCGATACAAGTTCATGATTGTATGTTGTTGTTAATCATGTTTTCGTACCCGTGCATTCTTCATCATAGCTCCAAGCGGTATATCGATTTTTTGCGTTGTAGTTGTTTCAGATGTCAATCGATCGAGCTGTCGAATTATTATCTGTTGAGCGCGATGCTTCTATGTTCGCAACATATTTGAAGTATTGCATTTTTTCTTGATAGATTAAATATAGCACTATACTTGATTATTATTTAAGAGTGAATCGCATTTTCCACCTGATGAAAATGGTTCAAGAGATGACCAGCAAGCGAAGACGGAGTGTTCCAGCACCGCTAAACCTTGATATCACCTATGATTCTTTGGTTTCGCATACTGCGTACCTTTCGGACGGACAAGGAGAAGAATGCGTGGCGACAGCTTTTAGCAATGCTTTGAGTTTTAAGAAGGTAAAGATTATTTATTATTCTAATTTGACAATATACTAACCACCGTATGTTGGTATAAAAGCACGTTTAGCGATTTTCATACCGATCTCATGCTTTTAGAGGCTACTTTAGTGCTTTTGTTGGTAAGTGAGTTTCATTCATCAACAGAAACTCGGTTCGTTGTTATATGGTTTCATCTCATGTAAGGTATAATAATTGCCTCATTATTGTGTGATCGAGATAACTCTATACATGTTAGAATAAATATTTGTCTGGTTGGTTGTATGCCTCAAAATAATCTCACCATTTCTGAACGGAACTTTATAACACAATCTGTATGGCGTATTATATTTACAGTTGTGTGTTGTACACAATCCTAACTTTTACTAACAATGACTCGACTTATTCATCAAGTGTTTAGTCACTAAACTTTGATGTTTAGGGAATAGAGCACATTTAGTACAGAAAATACAAATGGAGACTGACAATCAGTCATAACATATTCCGGTAAAGTGAAGAGGAACCCCTTTCGTTATATACACTACAGAATAAGAGTGTACAGTCGTCCCTCGCTATATCGCGG
>QRAM01000176.1:23967-113178 GCA_013436055.1 Halocynthia roretzi | reverse complement strand
ACATCGCGGATTTTATATAATATTGTATTCAAGGCATTTTAATGTAATATTGTATGTATTTTATTTCATAATAAATGCCGTGCCGTACAGTACTAGTACCTTTAAGCGCTAAAAGTTAAAAAAAAAATAAATAACCGGTCAAATGATTGTGGGAAAGGTTAATAAGGTAAATAAGAGAGTGTAAATCATCTACAATGGTTCAAAATACGTTTAAATATATCCCCCCCCCCCCCTAAATATGTGGTTTCTACTTCGCGGAGTTCCACCTACCGCGGGAGCTCTGGAACGCACTAACCGCGATAGGAGAGGGATTATTGTAATCCTACTTTGGGTCTCTCTACCGCCTCTCACGAATCAAAACAAGAATACGACATATATTCCTAGAAGCTTTTGCGTTGAAGGTTTGTCCGACCAAGGTATGGGTCGCCATGCTAGTATTATATAAAATATAATTTATATAAATTATTTTTGTGTTTGTTTGCTAAAAAGGTTATGGCATGTTTTTTGTCAAACCTCGTAACTCGTACTTTTGTAAACGTTTTACCGTCAACGTTTAGCTTACCGATATAACAGGTAAAGCACGAGACTTCGTGCGTACGCGTATGTCAAAAGCACATTCCTAAGTTCTAAGTAATCACTGACGTTGAACAGTCCTAATATATAACGCATGTTCGTCAATTGCGGCGAAGGCACTGTCATGTTAGCAGATAACATTTTCCATTTGGAATGGCTAAACTGATGAAAGACAGTTTGAAATTAATTTACGTAGAGTGTAAATAATTTATCTTATTCTAAAATTAAGCACGCGTCTCTGACGCACGTAATGAAAGATCTTTTCAAACTATTTTCTGGCGTTTGTTTGCTGGTTCGAAGAACTTGAGGAATTAAAATAATTTCCGTTGAGTACTGTACTAAATTAAGCTGATGGAATCGGAACGCATTTGGTGGCGATGAGTTTACCATCCCGTTTGTTACAAATATAACTATTCCTATGAATGAAGGCATAGGGTGAATTGATTGGATTCTGGATAAGCTTCACGGTGTGGTAGTTGCTATCTTTATCAATGACAAGCGATTTATCATGGCTACGCCTACTTTCTTCCTACTGACTTGACATCCGTAGCGCACGAGATGTGGGCTATTTGTGTGGCCAATTTGACCTGTCCATAAAATTAAACATTAACCTTCTAACAAAAGAGAAAAAGTGAATGAAAACATAGCATTCTGCTGTGGTAATAAGTGAGGAATGTGTTTAATATATCGAGAGTAGAATTTCTGAAAGGTTATATTATATTATCCCATAAATTATGAAACTTAAAGCCGCTAAAATTCGTTTTCATTAAAAAAAAGTTTATCTAAACGTGGATTAGCAGGAATTTAATTGGCTGTAGCACTCAAGAAGGTGAATCCAGTCATTTGAAATATTTTCCTAAAATTTCGTGTTAAACGGTTTTGTGCCCAATGAAATAATAAATCTATATCAAACACTACTTTTCGTATGATTATTTCACTAGTGTTCTCGATGTTTAGATTGACTGCGAATCCAAAGAAGAGCTAAACATGTATGGCGAGATAGCGACTCCTATACCTAGAACACTGACTATTGATAACGAAGCAGCCTTTTATCTGGGAGTGAAAGAGCTTGAGTTGAACGGAAACTTTCAATCCGATCTTAGAATTCCAGTCATGATTCCTTTACGTTCACCAGCAGTGCTGTACGACACGAGGCACAGTGTCCGCGATAAGCAAAAGGCGCTTGGTTTCAGTTTTGATTTCAATCCGAGGATTATCAGACGAACCAAACGACGCACGACTCGCACTAATACGACTCCCGTGCTCAGCACAACGGCGAAGCACTGTTTTCTGCTTAGCGCACTTTCACCGCGATACAGTGTCGAAAGTATGACAACCTCACTGATAAAGGGCAACGCCAGCGAACAAGGAGCCATGTTTATGCCGACGCATACTGTACTGATTCTGGGGGAAATAAGCGTGGGAAAATCGGCGTTATGCAGGCAATTTTTCCGTTCCGGAATGCGCACGGATGCCAAGATCTTTCCGACGAGCGAGAGTACGGATTTCGGCGAAGAAGACGAGTACCCTGAAATACAGGCGGAAGACGGCGAGGCGCCCGGAGGAATAGTACATTCCAACACACGTTAGTTAAATTGCCCTGATTCAGAGTGACCGTTTTATTTTAGATTTTTTTGGGGGATAGGTAACTCTGTAATATTTTTAAACTAGGTATGAAATGATGTATCGAAGATGCGTGATATCAAATTAAATTTGAAATTAAACTGGAAGAAAACTTGTTTGTCAACATACTTCTATGCCAGAATATGAGGAACACTCCAATAAACTATTTTCATTGCCAATGAATAATTTTAACGTAATAGAACCTCGCTCCAACGTATTCCGATTTTAGGACTTTTGCTCTTTTTCATTTGGTCCTCAATAAGTAGTTTGAAAATTTTAACCACAAATAGCGTTTGATGTCTAGAAATAACGCACATGTAATGTATTAATTATTTACTATTTATATACAATTTAATTTAGATGATAGCTTGCCATGAGAACGATAATAGATTAGTTCTTACTATTTTAAGCTAGTTTTGATGCTAAATTTAAGAATATTAGGAATACTGGCAAGATAAATTAAATCGGTTATTTTTATTCGACAACACCCGACACCCTCTGCCATATCAGTTGAGCCGAAGTTGCATTATATTTTGCGTTTCTTCTGTATCATATTCAAATCAAAATTCCTAAATATTTCTTATGTTATTTAAATTTAGACTTCAGTTAGGTTTAAGCCATTTGGGAATCGAATAAAAGTCATCCGTGAACAGTACCGGAATGTTACAGAAGATTATCTTCGAACGGACGGATGTTCACATTTATCTTAACTAGATTTTCTGAGAATTGTTCGAATTGAAGTCGAGTTTCAACAGTATTATTTCTCAATTTAGATCAAGTATACGAACGTCCGATCACCGTAAATGGCCAGTGCGCAAGAATTCGTCTGCTCGACGTAAATGCAGAGGTAGGAATTTGGAATCTCTTTTCAAATGTTAGCAGGGGTGTGGAATTTTCCTCGCGGCAATATATAATACAGTGCATGTTATATATTTGATATTGTACTTTTGATTGGCTTCGATTAAGTTAATTATTATGATCGATTTTTAATATACTATGATATAACTATTTACAGAAACACAGAATGGAACACAGCGGAGAGAATTACGACGATTTCGAACCGTATTTATTGACTGGCGATGCATACATCGTAGCATACGCTGTTACAGGTGAGCTGAACAATATTGAAATCGATTTATATGTCACAGGGTCTTGTATTACACAATGCTCGATTCAGCACGCTTATAAATTAATGCAAATTAATTGAAGAGTAAAATATGAGGACTAATATGCTAAAGTATTTTCAAAAAATTAATTCATCTTCCTGCATTTAATTGCAATCCTCCTCGGGAGATTTAACTAAGAGGTAGGCAAACTTTTCCTCTAACGGGACTGTCGACAAAAAAACAACTAAAATTACTAAGTGATGAAAGTTATGTGTACTCATATTGCCGATTGCTTTACTTGTGATATTTGTAAAAAAAAATGTCCGTCCAATCCTAGTTTAATTTATGACATTCATCCTCAACCTTCCCTTCTTCAGTAGTAGTGTTCCAAACCTCTGATTTAACATGTGCTCACTGGGAAAGGACCTTAGCGACAGATCCCACGTATATTCTATATTCTGAATAATTTTGTGTGAAAAACACAGCTTTTAAAGAAATTACAACAGCCGATGAAAATTGATTAACGATCTCATACATACAGATATATTTCCCTCAGTTTAGTTATACAGTACTAGATTATATATCAAGCCCACTTCCATAAGGCTAACACAATTTAAAATATGGTAACAGCCAATTAGTACGTAAGAAGCTAATGTGCTTACTCACATTATTTTAGTTAATTGATGACCGTTTTTTTAGACCGAGGAACGTACAAAACTGCTGCTGAAATCCTGTCACGGATGGCAACGAAGCATTCCGAACGAATGCAGTCGGTTCCCGTGATTTTGGCCGGTAACAAATGCGATCTTGTTAGAAGACGTCAAGTTACAACTGCAGGTAATTGCTTTTATCATGTCCAATGTACCGAGGGCAATAATACTTTTAGTGTTGTTTGGCACCCAAGAATTTCGTGATATATGACTATGTTTTCAGGCATTCGATTAGGGCAGAGCTTTCCAAACTTTTCCAGTTGGTGACACACTTTTTATACATACATAATTTCGCGGCAAAGCAATTCAGGTTTAATAGCAACCCAGAGATTAATGCAATCCCTTATGAGAGATACTGATACATAAATACATTTGAATGGACGCGGACGCGGAGGAGGTCCATCGAGTTTATTCAATCGTAGCCAATTAAGCAGAAGATTCATTTCAATCTACGCAAGGGCAGTAGGATTTTCCTCGTCATCTACCCCCTATCATCTACTCAACATCTGTGTATTCGTATGCACAAAATTAAATTGATTTATTCAACGATAATTGATGTTCGACCGAACGCGCATTCCGGTATTTTCTTTTTCATCATAATCAATTTAATATTTAGTTTGCCCGCATCGTATTCTGCTCAATGTTTTCCTTTTAATTGAATGACTCGTCACTGTTTGCATACAGAGGCCATCAAACTCGCATCGAAATTTGGCATAAAGTTTATCGAAACCTCCGCATCGCTGAACCAAAATGTCACCAAACTTTTCGAAGGGGTCATTCAACAGATTCGTCTATACAACAATCGAATTGACGTCTCGACATCGTCTACCAATGTCGTGTCTTCTGCTAGCAGTGAACAAAAGTAAGAATTCAATTGTACAGTATTTTGGATGGTGTTAGACCCTTGTTTGTTGTCGCCAGCTCATCATCTAGAACCATTTCTACTCAACTGTATGGAAGTTTGAATGCCGCGCAGTAGCACTGAATTTAAATTACTTTTGCTCGAAGCATCAAAGATTCCTCTCAGCTGATAGAACAATTAGACGTAGCACTTCCTATATAGCTCTCAGGTATTTTGTCCTAAGTAGGACTCTACCTCCTTCCTCCTCTATTGCTGAAAGCTCAGTAATATATCCAAATTATTTTTGTCCGCTAAAGGGCGTTAAAGGGATCCTAAGTAAGATTTCACCCTCTCCGGCCCCACATGGAAGGCAGGTACGGTTCATGAATTATTACGGGTTGCGTGTGGAGCTCCGTGTCAAAGTTAGTAAAGATCCAATCATATGCACAGAGGTATTTTCCCGTCGAATCATTCCATTCATCAGAACATGCGGTAGTTTAATTGCCGATTACAATATAAAAACCCCAAGCAAATTACTTGCTCACATAGAAACCTCAATGGTCTTATGACTGGATCCTCAGCGTACTTTGCCTGTTGTACCAGAGGACTGGCTTGGATTTTATGTGTATATGTTTTAATGTCGTTTTTTTAAACATTCGTCTCAAACCAAAGAACACCGAAAATGGTGGTTGTGATGTAACTTACCAATCTTAATCGTTGTATGATTTTTACCGTGAAGTGAATTTTAAATAACTAATTGAACGTATCATCATTTCAGGGGCATGATTACGAAAGAAAGTGATGACACAGCTCGATTAAGTAATCAGCAATCACAAGAAACGCCCGTTTTGTCCGACAGGGAACACGATTTCACGCCTGGGCGCACCTCATCTTTGACCGATTCTATAAGGAGATTGTCAGATGACACAGAGTCTGTCAGACAGAAGGATTGTAATTTGAATGAGAAAGTTCAGACTGCGTCAGGCAAAGCCGGGTACAGGAAAAGGGCCAGTCGCTGCCTTATGAGAATACTCAGCAGAAAAGAAAAGAGTGAACATTCGAGACGTAGCAAGTCTTGTCAGGATTTGTCTGTTCTTTGAGAGCTTTCCGCCTATTGTTACTTTTCTATTAACTGTACAGAATTTATTTATTTATTCTATTCCAAATGTATTTTAATCTGGATCCCTGCTATGTATAAGTATACTTATTCTGGCACAATCCTTTATAATTTCCAGTATTTCATTTTTTGTATGTAGTGTTGTACATTTGTTATTATAAGTACTAATGGTCTTGTATACTAATACATAACTGGATAGGCAGCATTTCTTGTTAGAATTCATTGAAGAACGCAGCTAGTGTTTATTAACATCAGACAACGGAGAACTATATGGGCGTCCACTTCCGGGCTTGATGTTGTACCAGTATTCACAGGTACTCCTGAAAAGTTCAAATCCAATTAAATCACAGTGGACACCGGTTATTGTGATAGCTCTGGGAGCGTTTCTTTTTGAAAATAATTACTGGCTGATAACATCAAGTAAGAGTTATCAATATGATATAAATATGTTTTGTGAACGAGTGATATTAATAACAGTACCCAGTCGAAAAATATTATCTGCGATCATAATAAGTGGCGTCCACTATGCAAAGGTTCAAGGGTTAGCGTACATTTTTGTATTATCCCCTTGCAAAAACATGGTAGTTGTTTCTTCGACGTGAACTATACATTTATTTGACTGTATTTTACAACTCATAGTATACTTAGCTACTAAGCCTAGCTTAGTATTACCGATCCCCAACTGGGGAGGTTGCGTAGTAATCATGGAGCGGTGCACCGCCGAATGGAGGATGTTTCTCTTGTCCCGCCGGTATTCGTCCACGCTCAGGAGCAAGCTAAAGAGGATAATACTTTAAGGTGAGGTGAAGGTAATCTACTTATTTTTTTATTTCATATTCGTCGATTATGCCTGTATGTTAGTTTACACCGAACTAGCATATTATTAGCTACGTACTTCTTGAGCCATCGCACGTATATGGTGTGGCTCGAACCCGCAACATCCGCCAATGTATCGAACTCCTATGTCCCATGCAGCTCTTGCAAACTTGTGCGCTTCGATGCGTGTTATTACTCTCGGTTCGAGTGCTAATATTGCAAAATATACATTTTTCTAAAATTCATAGAAAGAAAACAGCGATGTATATAAAGACTAAACTAGAAGACTAGTAATCGACTTCAATCTAGTATATATTGTTCATCATCGGACTTCTTTCGAAACATCATACATCGACAACGATGCGATAACTGCAAACCTTCATTAAGGGAATATATATGACTTAACTATGACGTGTTTTCTACAATGAACAAAGATATGCTTTCAATCAGTTTTGAATATTAGAAGTGATAAATCAATCTCAATAGGTATATTAGAGGCGGTAAATCATTCTGTGGGATACCAGGAATAATGAACCAAGCCCAAATTGAATCGTTATACAGATTGAACATGGATTTTTCTACATCGTTTAATCCGGCCCTTGGTTAATCCGGCATGATTTTCAACCTGGGTATTCCTACCATCTTTCAAACTTTAAATTTCAATTGAAAACATTCTTTGGTATTTGAGACATTTTGTGTGGTGTGATAAAGATGTGTCAGAGTTGTAACATAGGCTTCTATTCACAACCCAATATTAATCCGGCAAAACGGGAGTGTATGTCGGAATGCCAAATAATCGATATTCAATCTGTAAAAAGTGGAGGTACCGCTTGTATTTTTACGCAAATTTACAATCGTTTTTACGGCGTAATCCTCTATGTTAGAGTTTAAATATGTTACCGAAAGGAAATTCTGGAAGGGCGGTATAACCAAGCACGTGTTCTTCTGCCTCAGGACATAGCCAGCCGTTGGGCTGACACATGAGGTATGGATGTAGATCTTCTTCATCAAGTATATGCTTCATTTTCTTCATTATTTTGAGATGTGTATTGGTGTCATAATGACAGTTCATACCTGTGTACACGTAAACATCATTAGCCTCGTAGGCCTACAACAAAACGGTGAAGCCAATGTAAAACCCATAAACCCTACCCGGATTAAGCTACTGAGGAGCCTGTAGCAAATGTTGGATGTTGGCCCCCCAGTTCAATCAAATACCATATGCATTAGCAAACTATTAGTTCATGTAAGAAAATGAAAAATTTAAAATGAAAATTGACAAACTTCTGTGACTATGTTAGCGCGGAATTCACATGAATTCAACAAGCAATGCCAATAAAAACGCCAATTTTCTTGAAAATCCTTCTTTAGGCCCCACCCCAGGACCTGCGCTGAAACTTGTTTATTCAATGCTAATTAATGTATTCCAATCCTCTTGTGAAGCTTGTAGTCCCCACATTCCATTTTTCCACGAGTCGACACTATATATGTCCTGCACAAACCTATTATGTCAGCACCGCTCTTAGCCATTCGAATCACGTACTCTTCGAACTCTATGCCGTGTTTGTCTGGTAACAGGCCAGTTCGCATCGTGGCAGCAATTGGCTTTTTCAGTCGCTTCAATACATCTATTGCAATTTCCAACTCTTCGACGTAATAGAAAAACTGGAAGGGGTAAAAGGTTTCAATTTTAATTTTACGACAAATTATTTCGTTCATCATCCGGCGATGACACATTCTTGCCAACCTTGATCCGGCCGCCATTTCTTGTAAATAGGTATATTTTTACTTGTATAGATTTATTT
This sequence comes from Halocynthia roretzi, assembly GCA_013436055.1. NCBI lineage: Eukaryota > Metazoa > Chordata > Ascidiacea > Stolidobranchia > Pyuridae > Halocynthia > Halocynthia roretzi. The sequence goes on along the minus strand of QRAM01000176.1, from coordinate 104,587 downwards.
GTACAAATGTGATACAAGAGTTACTTAAATATATCAGAATAAATTTACATCTACGTGAGGAAAAAGGTTGCCAAGAATCTGTCGCTGCTGAAAAATGATTCACAGAACCAAACTGACAAGAAAAAGGGGGCAAGAACTTGTGTGTCAACTAAATCTAATAAGCATCATTATGATGCAAATCCTTACCTCTGCCATAACAAAATCGACGTCATACTTCTCGTACACTTTAACTTGTTTCTCAAATTCTTCCCTGACCACTCTTTCGCCTTTTCCCAATGCAAAAGAAGCAACAGGGGAAAGGGATCCACACACCAACGCGTTGCCTTCACTTGCTACTTTTTTAGCTATGGAACAAGCTGCTTCGTTGATACTTTCACACTATAAACAAATAGAAATCTTTGACTGGAAATGTAAAACTAAAACTCAGAAAGACCTCCGTAGACTATAGGACATTTCAGGTTGGGACAATCGTATCTGGATTCAGATCTTTATGGCATTCGCTTTCAATGTCCCAACAAACCATAGCTAAATTGGAGTACATATGCATACTGTCTTCATCTGATTTGAGAAATCGTAAAATTTGAACTTAGTGCCTTTGGTCAGACACGGTCTGGCAACTCACGTAGTTCAATGAATGCTTGGGCGGGAGATTTACATGTGCTAGTTTGTTTACGTTGCTGATTACGTTGCGTTGATTGCTCTCAATAGCAGTGTAAGCAGTAGCGCAGTGTTCAGTCTTATTTGTCTTACTAAATAGTTACTCAAATGCTTTTTGTAAGCTAGACTTAATTAAATTGCTTTCGTTACAGTATTTTCATTCTCGGCTTACAATTGCGGACAGGCACTCCCCCGTATTAGTCTGTTAAATCGATGGTTTACTGTAGGTTAAGAATTTGTTTCTGCCTCTGCCCTATCTGTAGCGAACTCATACTTGAGCAATAATTAGGATATACGGTAAATATGTACCTTTTTATTCACAATCAAAGACACTAACCGTGTGAACAACTTCTCGATTACCCTTAACAACGCAAAGGTTGTCGTCACTAGAACTGAATGACGCAGTTTGTATGACATCAGAGCCAGCTCTCACGTATTCCCTTTGCAATTGTATAACTGCGTCCGGGTATTCTACCACAGCTTCCGGTGTCCAGTGTCCAGCCGTGACGTATCCCCTCTTCTCCAGCGTTAACAATGTACTTCCATCGCCTATAACCGGGCCTTCAGCCAAACGTTCTAATATTCCTTTTTTAGAACTGGTCATCTTTGCTTTCTGCAGTTAAATTAGATACCAACTTGCTCTACGCACTTAAGTATTAGTACAATAGCGGGATTGCGGCTACGGAATCACAACTACTATTTGATAAAGGTGTGACTATCGGAGCATGGCTCATATGATAGCCATGTTTACATAGTACAATGCGATATCCGTCCCAGAAATAGTAATTATACTTTCGGTAGACTGGTAGCCGTTGAATGCTTATGTTGATTGAATTTCTAGGAAAGCTCACCTGACCATCTCGTGAACAAATATAGGGCTAGTATACTAACCCGACAAGCGTTTTTCCTCCATATCAACATCTCATGCTCTTCATCTCCTGCAACGACATAAACGTGAACCTAGTAATAACATGTGACTTTCTAGCAAGTTTTTATTGATCTATTTGAAGCTAAGTATGTGAGTTCAAATGACAAATTTCCATATTCCAATTCGTTTTCTGTTCACGATTGAATTTGTCTGGCCCACCAGCCGTTCATTGATCCATCCTACAGACTGATAGCTGACCACGGCCTTAAGATTATAGGGAATAGAATTTGATGAATAACAAATAATTATAAAGTGTTTTCCAATTCCAAATTCTATTCCCTATAAGATCATATACAGTATATCAATAATAAAAGCACAAACGATAAAATGATTCATTAGTATCCATTAATTAATGATTATAAAGTAGCCAACATTACAATAAATCTTTTGGTATAATAATACAATATGTATACACATGAACCTGATCATTGTTGTTATTTCTTATCAATAATTACTCTTGATGTGGAGATGCAGAAGCTCTATACGAATTGTACAATAGCCGTTAATTTTATTAAACTGATTACACGTATACTCGTTTTAGGGGTCTGATTACAAAACCAAGTGATGACACTCCTTGATTAAGTAATCAGCAATCACAAGAAACGCCCGTTTTGCCAGCATGTGCTCACTTTTTCTTCAACCGTTTCTACTATGAGGTTTCCAGTTAACGCAGAGTCTACCGGCCAGAAGGATTGAAACTCATATGAGAAAGTTCAGATAGCTTAAAACCTGGATACAGAAAAAGAGCCAGTCGCCTCTTTATGAGAATACTCAGCAGGTAAGAAAACAGTCAAGACGTAGCAGATCTTGTCAAGTTCTATCAGTCAGTGTGATAGGTTCCTGCCCTTTGTTATCTTTTAGTTAACTGTACAGTATCGGATTATTCATTTATTCCAACTTGTTAAGCCTAAGTTATATATGAGTATTCTTTTTCCCATTACAATTCTTTCCAATATATAATCGTTTTTGAATGTAGTGTTTGTACATCTGTGAATATCTATTCTGCTAGAACTGGATAGGCGGCTACTGAATTACTAGTTTCTCTTATTTGGACCGCATTATTTGGAACCAAGGGTGGTAGTTTAATAATGCGGTTGCTGCGAAAACCCGGTCGCGTTTTGGGTAGGTTAGATGAACTTCGGTTAGAATATGTGTACTTAGGGTTAGGGGCAGTTAACGTTAATCTCACTTCGCACTCTAACCTTACCTAAGCTACCCTAGCCTAAAAACGCACCAGATTTCTAGAGAGACCACTCTACCAGCTAAGGCAGGCTGGCCATTCGATATTCAATGGGACGATACCTTTGCGTAAAAAGAAACCGCTGGGCTAAATTGAAAATATACTCAAAAATAGACAGACAACTACAGCAGGAATCTTCGGGTATTCCCGCTAAATATCAAAAAGTCGCCCCTGACGCCTCTCCATAATTATTGAACAGTGGAACCTATTAGCTATATGTGCTTACTGGCGCCGCTCCATGTTGTGGACTAATGAGCCGATCTAGTAGGTGAAGGATTCCTGGGCCAGTTCTAAGACCCGCTACAGCCATGACCAGTCTTTTCATTCACCCACAGAAAAACTGCTTCCCGACTAAATATCTCGAACAAGAGCACCAGAGCTAATAATGATTTACAGCGTTTTAAAAAGATTTATTACTAGGCTGTGGTTTCCATTGATTTTAGGTGAGAGCAGGGGTTCACCAGTTTAAGAACCCTTGGGTAAGAGTATCACTATAATTAAAAAGATGGGACTTTCGAATTAAGGTGACAATCGCTAAAGAACAGTTCATGAGGTACATATGATGATTTCATTTTTTTAGGTATCTAGATGTTATTCGAGAGCTTGTGAAGTGGTATTACCTATAGTCACTTACGGGATTACAGATCTAATCAACTTAAGCGTAAGCAAAATTATAGCGCCAACACGCGACCTTGTTAGTATGTATTACGAACGTTGTCAATATTAGACAACGGGGCGTTGAATGGGCGTCCACTCCCGGGTTTGAAGCTGTACCAGTATTCACGGGTGCTCCTGAAAAGTTGAAATATATTGTTAAATGGTATACAGTTGAGCCACGATTTCCTGAAATTGGGAAATAAATCGAGAAAATCATGAACTTTAACCTCAGAAAATCTATCCTTTAAATATTAATTCTGATTGCTGCAATATAAGAGGTTATCGTATAGGAATGAAAATTCTTATACTTTTTTCTTGGTATGTGAAGCACTAGTAACCGTAGAGCCCATCAGAGTTCAGTAATATGGTTTTATCGAGTAAAATAAAATGGTTGAGCTAAGTCAAGTGGGAAGTATTATCTCCTACAATTTACAACCTCGAAGTGAATTATACATTCATTTGACTTTATTTTACAATTCACAGTATACTCAGCTACTTAGCCTAGCCTAGCTTAGTATTACCGATCTCCAACTGGGGAGGTTGCGTAGTAATCATGGAGTGGTGCACCGCCGAATGGAGGATGTTTCTCTTGTCCCGCCGGTATTCGTCCACGCTCAGGAGCAAGCTAGAAAGGATGATACTTAAAGGCAAGGTGGAGGTAAGCTACTTTTTTCATTAGCTACAATTTATATATGACTACTGTCCGTTAGTGTACACCGAACTAGCATTTTGCTAGCTACGTACTTCTTGAGCCATTGCGCGTATATGGTGTGGCTCGAACCCGCAACATCCGCCAATGTATCGAACTCCTATGTCCCATGCAGCTCTTGCAAACTTGTGTGCTTCGATGCGTGTGATATTTCTCGGTTCCAGTGCTAAAATTGGAAAATATACATTGAACAATTCCTATTGAAATTCCATGTGATTGAAGAGAAGCGTTTTTTTCATGTATGTTAGAGTTAAAAATGTTACCGAAAGGATATTCTGGAAGGGCGGTATAACCCAACAAGTGATCTTCTGCCTCAGGACATAGAAATCCGTTAGGCTGACACATGAGGTATGGATGTAGACCTTCCTCATCAAGTTTATGCTTCATTTTCTTCATTATTTTGAGATATGTGTTAGTGTCATACTGACAGTTCATACCTGTGTACATGTAACCATTAGGCTAGTAGACTAATACGTTGAAAAAGTAAGTGCAATCGTTGAATTAAAGCTGCTATGGTTTGATTTACGTAAAATGCATGTGAAATTTAGTTAATACCTTTTAAATGTGCAATGAAATGTATTCTAATCCAATCGCTTTCTAATCCCAACCCTTATCGACAGAGTGATGCAGTGCTGTGGAAACATGTTCGTACGGACAGCGTTATTATGCATTGTTTTGTAGGGTAACAATCTGGTACGATTACGATATTAAATACAAATCGAATGCTGTATCAGTGAGTGTATGGTAAACTTGCTCGTCGCGTGCCATACGATGTTTATCGATAGAACTTGCGATTAAGAGGGGCGTAAATCATATTTCGATTTTGAACACGGACAGCGTTTCGTATATTCCATGTTTCCTTTTTATACAAAAATTTGTATGTACTTTTAATCAAAATACGACTTCGTAGGGGAGACTGATACCGGGTAACTATCGTGAGAGGTAAATTAATATCGTGTATTTAGACATTTTGTAGATGTAGATATAAAAAACTATTTCGAAATTTTGGTCCCAGCCATAAATTAGAACCTCCTTAGAACTCCATACTATGACCGAAAAAAGGATAGCAAGAGTAATTAACCTAGAGTCCTAGAGGAGCTCATCACCCACTCCTTAGAACTCCATACTATGACCGAAAAAAGGATAGCAAGAGTAACTGAAAGCGCAGAAAGGACATCCAGGTAGATGTCGTTTCATGGCTAGATTCAGTAACGCAAAATTCATTGTTTTGGCATTGAAATAATGAGCAGACACCGCTATCTTCAAATTTTGTTTGATAGTTTGGAATGCTTTGATGGTATATGCAGGCAATGCATAGGAAATAGAATTCGGCTTCGCCAAATAGAGTTTCAGTAACTGATATCAATATTTACTCCAACTTATATCTCCCGTGTTTTGATATCCTGCAATATAATCTTAAACTAATATTAGACCTGCACAAACCTATTATGTCAGCACCGCTCTTAGCCATTCGAATCACGTACTCTTCGAACTCTATGCCGTGTTTGTCTGGTAAGAGGCCAGTTCGCATCGTTGCAGCAATTGGCTTTTTCAGTCGTTTCAATACGTCAACGGCAATTTCCAACTCTTCTACGTAAGAGAAAAACTGAAAAGGGAAAGGTTCAAATTTTAATCCTACGGTAAAAAATTCTGTCGTCTTGGCACATTCCTGCTAACCTACATTCGCGGTCCTGGCACAAAAATGAATAATTGGAAAAAAAAATGTGTAGTGCGAAAATCTCGCTCAATCGTGCAGTCACACCAACAGAATGACGCTGTTAATATTTGTTAAGGAGTAATAGTCGTAGTTGTGTTATCAAAGCGTTTGTTTACTGTGATATTCGCCCCAGAAGATAATGAGAACCCACAGGCTAAACTATTCTTTGATAAATTGTTTTTCATTTTAATGTCTGTGCGTAATTAAAACAAATAAACTTTATCATCCACACGTGTCGTATACGAAAATCAGGCAATGTAAAAATAGTTGGCAAGAATTTGTCACCCAAATCTAATATGCATCATTATGAAGCAAATCCATACCTCTGCCATGACAAAATCGACGTCATACTTCTCGTAGACTNCATCACAGACATTGTACAGTATTATCGCCATTATCGTTGCAGCAAATACAAAGAAGATAATGAGAACCCACAGGCGAAAATATTCTTTGATAAATTGAGCAAATCCATACCTCTGCCATGACAAAATCGACGTCATACTTCTCGTAGACTTTAGCTTGTTTCTCAAATTCTTCCCTGATCACTCTTTCGCTTTTTCCCAAATGAAAAGAAGCAACAGGGGAAAGGGATCCACACACCAAGGCGTTGCCTTCATTAGCGACTTTTCGAGCAATAGAACAAGCTGCCTCGTTGACACTTTCACTCTATGAATAAATCGAAATATTTGATCGGAAAAGCAAATACAAAACTTTGCTAGATCTCTCCGACTAGTCATGATTCTAGTTTAGGACAATCGTGGAATATTTAAATTTAACACTACTCATTATTTACTATTTACTCAATTATTGTTATCCGAAATTCTTAATTTAACGTGCTGTGCTTAGGGTTTTTTTAGAATTGGTCTCAATCACTTTGATTAATCTTGTCGCCTACACATTTGACGTTAAATGTGATGTTGCCTATCCATCCCGTCATTAAATGACCTTGTTGCTGTTTCGTCCGCATCACTGCCCTACCTTCCGCTGCACAGTCCTTAACCTTAATTAATATATACGGAGGATGCTACCTTATGTAACTAAACTTTCCGTTGATACTAACCGTGTGAATGACTTCTCGGCCACCCTTAATAACGCAAAGTTTGTCGTCACTAGAACTAAATGACGCCGTCTGTATGACGTCAGAGCCAGCTCTTAAGTATTCCCTTTGCAATTGTATAACCGCCTCTGGATATTCAACCACAGCTTCTGTTGTCCAGTGTCCAGCCGTGGCGTACCCTCTCTTCTCCAACGTTAATACTGTACTTCCATCACCTATAACCGGGCCTTCATCCAAGCGCTCTAATATTCCTTTTTTAGTACTAGTCATGTTTGCCTTCTGCAGTTGAAATACCTACCGACTTTCTCCAATGCGGAATTGCTGCTAGTCAATTGGAACATTAAATTGATAAAGCCGTTTGTGGAGCATGAGATTGATAAATTAGTTTGCACAATACAGTACCACGTGATGCGCGTCACAGGTTAAATAAATCTTATCTTGTGGGAACTCGTGATATCTTTGATTACATACAGTAACGCCGCCGTATCTGCAATTTCAAGCACATGAATTTGAACGATTCGTAAGTTTCAAACCGAGCGACAACATACCGACGCTTACCAACCGATTGTTCATCAGCCCAACGCGCAGCAGGCCCTTACAATTGGGGCTTGGGGAAGCTGTAAGACACTTCTCCACTGAGAAATTTCAGAAAAGACTAATTTAAGAAGCATTCAAGTACCCTATTGATTCTCTTTCCTATGGTCAGTATTTGAAATTCCTGACACCCTGTGATTCCTGTTTGGACCCTACATATAAGAATCCGAACTCCAAAGCCCCTGCATTCGTGAGAAGGCCGGGACCCCGGTTGAGGAAAGGGTTACCTGATATGATAGTCCCTTATATTATCATTCAGATCACCGTAATCGTTGTAGGGAACCAGGCGTCCCATGTATATAGCTTGTATGGTAAAGAACGTAGGTTTGCTGAGCAGAGAAATGCAGAGTTTAGAATTTTTTTAATTTTTTAAAATGAAAGTAATGGAGAATTTGATATTGTTAACATCCATCTACTTTAACCGCGAAGGTTTCTTTTTATTGAAACAACGTTGCCATATCTCCGTGGATCTTTACCAAGTTTAGCGGGTCCAGATGGATCCTAGAATATTGCATAAAAATAAACCAGGGTACTGAGGGTATCCTGCTGAGAACCTAACGCCACTCTCCAGCTAAAATAACCTGTAGCATATTTCTATCTGCTCTACTATTGTTAATTTAAGGTTACAAGTATAACTTGCGAGTGTCTTGTCGATTCTTTTGAAAGTTATTTTGACTGAAATTATTTGGATTGTAGTCACTGAAATGAGTAATACAACACTGTTATCCTCATTACGGGCTAGATTACAATATAGCTGCAAGTGGATACCTTTGATAGCGGCTTCCGCGCGGTGGCTCCCCCTCAGGTGCTCAACCAAAGCTCTCCTAGCTAACTAGAAACTCTCTTCTCCATAAGAAAGTACAGTAGACCCCGATTCAACGGATTTCGCATTTAATTAACGGTAAAAATTATATTACACTATTTTGCATTAAATATCAATAAACTAAAATGAAAACTAAAATGAACAAAAGAATTCTGAAATCCTAGAGGCGCACTTGTATTGGGCGCTTTGCTTCGATTACGTTTTATGTAACGGGAGTAACAGGACTACGAATATACGTTGAATGAGCTCCGAGTTCATTTACTTGTATTTGCGTTATTATATTTGCATATTGTAAACACTGTTATTTATGTAACATTTATTGAATTTCGTAGTACCTCGGACAAATGATACATTTGATACTCACTAAAATATATATTTAGGCTTATTCCGTTATTATGCAACGTTTCCAAATACCCGCCTCAAACAACGGACTCTTGCCTTTACCCTCCCCCTCCCCTCCCTATTGGTAGGTTAAATCAAGGGTTCCGTGTATTGAAATAGACTTTCTCGTAAGGACCTCGCGGTCTTGTCATGATCTCATGATTAGCGTATTTAAAGGTGCTTAAAATAACAAAATACATTAAGGCAGATGACATTTTCCTTGTGCAATTTCTATTTGATAGGAGAAAAGATTTTAAGCCAGCTACAGTCGAGTTCATAATCTGAAAGCATTACCAGCGCAGAGTAAATTTGCCTTTGAAATTGTATATTTCTTTTCGATTTTGGAAACTCCCAAGTCTTTCACCACCCGCTGTTGTTACTAGACGGGGGAAATTCAGAATACCGCGACAGATTAGGATGAAGAGAAGCTTGTTCAAGTGGTATTGGGATATGAAGATTATATTGCTTGGTATGCCTAAAACAACACACAGTATCTGATTTCGTATGTCCCATTTCTCCACACAATATAGGCAGGATGTCAGGTGAGAAATGGGTTCTAAGGTATAATATTATATTTCCCATCTCGCGATCAATAATTTAAGGCAAAATCATATGTCACATATTAAATTACAGTATCAGCATACATCTCTTACCTAAACCCTTAATAACTTACATGAGATGTATCCCTTTCAAATTATTTCTTTCACAATGTGAAGGCTTGTTTGACTCACACATAAAGTGTCGGTAGTGTCCATGGTACGTGGTCAATGATATACCACTGACTGCGATTTATGCACGAATAACTACGGCAGCTGTGGTATTTGCACCATCCCGAATTTAAGTTCACGCCTCACGCGGCATTCTTTTTTTTACGACTTCATAACTTTGGCTAACCGTATTTCGACCTTGTAAGGAATAACTACATTCTCATTACAAGTCTTTATTAAAATTTATTGGTTATAAAGGTGTGGAGGAGTCTTTTATATCTGAAAATTCCTCATATCATGTCCGGATAAAGTTGTGGTTTTCAGAGATATTTTGACCCCAGTAAATTTTTAACGAGGCACATCTCCCTTTGTAATCAAATTTTAACTAAAATTGCAGCCTTCAGCCTAAAGCCATAGAAATTAGAAATTGTGTAGAAATTTTTAAATACAACTTTCGTGGCACACCAGTTGTGTGCCTTTCATTGTCTTGTAGAACACAGTTTAGGAAATACTGGTATTTCTGACCAGTAAATTTTTAACAAGGCACATCTCCCTTTGTAATCGAATTGTAACTAAAATTGCAGCCTCCAGCCTAAAGCCATATTTAGAAATTTTTAAATACAACTTTTGTGGCACACCAGTTGTGTGCCTTGCCTTGTCTTGTAGAACACAGTTTAGGAAATACTGGTATTGGTACGACACGATGGTATTGGATTTGACATCACGTATGGTAAATTCGAATTGAGTCTGACGAAGTTGATTGACTATAGAAAAGAGTGTCCCATTTTCAAATACCAAGTTGTTTAACGACTAACAATTATCAGTTATTAACTTAGTCTGGTGTTTATCTTGTTCGAGATGATTCGTCATTGCATTCTATTCGCTCATTGTTACGTCTATGTACACGCGATGGGGGTGGCACTGGTAAACATACTGACGACGTCCAAAACAATCGTAGCTTGTCGTTTGTCACGGATTTCGCAATAAGAAAGGAGGATTTTAATAAACGATTTACGGACAACAGAAGACGGTCGACATCCAGCAGCGTTTAAAACTAATTATTGTAAGGCCAGTGGTTCGTGCTTTTCATTTTACGGCCTTACGAAGAATGCGTCAGAATACAAAATAAAGTCCGACTGCCGTCATCTCCCGCGGTGTGGTACTAAACTTGAAAAAAAAGTCTTATTTGTAATTTTGTAGTCTGTCACATATTCTCAGTAGCAAAGATAGATATAGGTATAAACTTGCGCGAGTATATCTTTATCTCTAGTCATGGGTGTCTCTTGGGGGTTGCCCCAGTCTGGATCAGAAGACACATAGCTACTGCGATAGTTCATTCTTTAAAAATACTTAAAAAGTAACACTATCTACTTGCCTAGTTTAGAAGCGAATCGTACCCTTAGTTTGGGAAAGGGGTTCCACGTTTTTTTCAACGTTCTGAGTTTCAGTACTGATTTGAATCGATATTTTGTTTTACTGTGATCAGTTAAACAGGGTGCTCAGACTGAGATTAAGGCTACCTATCTTATCTTACTGAATGGCAATATGTTCGCATTATAACCAGTGGTGGAAATTTGTTTTAGGAACTAGCGGTAAGATTCGCGACGACGAGGTTTAAAAGGAAGGGAATGCAGAGGCTGACATAAACTGGAAACTAAACTCATTTGAAGCTCCGAATAAGAGACGTACTGTAGTTGGTTTTAATTCCTCCTCCCAAAGCGCCTTTTTTATTATTCTCAAATATATTTAAGTTTGTTTGTATTCTCAATAAGTTCATCTCGATGCTATACCTTTTCTACCTTTTCTACCCTTTTTATTCTTTTTATTATATTTCCCTCTGTACATGCAACAACGATGTATGGTCATTGCGTCTTTAACGTACATGTTGTGTGATCTGCATACCTCGCATTGGTAAAAGCGTCATCTGGTTATATCACATTTGTAAATGGGATTTTGGGGATAAATCTGTTTTTCTCGGTGACGAGACGGTAGATCAAAACGAGATTCTGTAGGTTATTGGCGTTTGTAACATGGCCCCGATGGTGTTTTATTCATATTGAACCCGGTGGCATACCTGTGGAAATAGCGTCTATGTCAAGAACTGAAATTGCGGCCCTGTCAATACAACTGGCGCTCGTCTTCAAGATAACTTTACAATAGTATCGACTCAAAAATGCAAGTCAAGTTAATCTTTTAATTAACCAATTATGGAAGTTGATGAGTATTACAACGACACTTTTCATGCTTCCATTTATGCAAGCTTTTTACCATTCTGAAGGACTACTTAGTTATATTATATTAGAAATATATATCCAATGAAATCCTTGCATTGAATAAATTTATAATCCAATAAATTCATGAATTGAATTGTATGCGTGGACGCTAAATTCAGTTTCTGCCCTGCGTTATCAAAGCTTGTTACAGCCCCTTCACCCTAACATGGATCTCAATAATTTAACTTGCGCTAACATTATTTTGGTTATATTTTCCTCTGTACTATCATTTTACTTCAAACGATGGGAAGACATTAGACACGAAACGAATGGGGTAACTGACAGTAATATGGGTTCAACTCAAGAACGAGTTCGTCAGATTTTTGGGGCTTAGGGAATTTCTCCCGATGTTTCCAAACTTCTGTAATATCCCTAGAAATAATAATTTTTGAAATAATATATCGTGCCTTCTACTAAACTATACTATTTTCAAATCGTTGACCCAGATAAGTGTTTTTGAACTTCCAGAGAGCGAAAATTGCCTTTTTCTTTTTCCATTCATGCATTATTTGTCATTGTTTTGAAGTAAAGTAAAACGCGTTACTTGGCTTTGTATAACAGTAGTATACACTGCGCTATTTGCTTTAGTTTGTTTAAGATCAGATTCGGGGTTGTGTTTTTAGGAAAAAAATTAGAGCGACTATAATAAAGGGTGTGTCGATATCTAGTACATTCATTCTAGTCACATTCAAGTCATTAGAAAACCGACGATAGCCTCATAAGCCTCATAAGACATAAGAAGGAAAGTTTGGAAAAATTCTAGAAGAACAGTATGTATGTTGTTACCCTGCTGCTATTCATCTGCTTACCGTATGAGAACGAGGCTATATCTTTAGGGAAGCGATCCTTGCTGAGAGGCAATGGTCAAAGACGGCACGAAAAATATTCAAACCTTAGAACCAAGAGGAATGCTGATAAGGAAGACAAACTGGTTCCCATAACCATAGCTCTCATCTTGCCTGAGAATGAACCTTACCTTTTTCGACGGGGATTGGTCCAACCAGCGATCGAATACGCTATCGAATTCGTCTCTGACGACGTTGCCAAACTGGGATACAAGTTTGAACTCATTTATCGCAACTCATTCTGCAGCAGACGTGCAGCGCTTTCCGCTGTCGATCTGTATTACGGAGACGATTCACTTTACGAAAGATTGAAAAAATTACCGGAAATTGATGATATTGAAGACGGAGATTCCGGAGATCCGTCGACAGTGAAGAAACAAAACGAATTGTCGTCTGTCAAAAATAGAAATCGTGACTGGCCGCTTGCCATATTCGGTCCTGCCTGCAACGATGCCGCTTCGATCGTCTCTACGTTCGCGGAGAGCTGGAACGTTCCGTTAATCACTACGGGTGCACCGGCGGCTTGGATCAACCCCGGTCCAGATTACCCGACGCTTACCAGAGTGCTACCGGCACATAAGGATTTCGGGTTGTTTATCTACAGCTTATTTCGATCGCTAGATTACGGAAAACGCGTTTCAATTCATCTGGTGACCGACAATACCTTCCATGGTACTACGGAAGAGAGGTGTGGAAAATGTATATTACATTACAGACAGATAAGACAAAATTGGGAATAATGGAAAGGGATGGGAGAGGAAAATACACGCATAAATATTAGTTCCATGTTATTTCCTGATGTGTCTAGTGTAGACTAAAGAATTCTACTGATGATAGAGCAGATTTATTAATCCAATAAAGTAAATGCTAGCTTCTTCGAAACAGCTTGTTAATTCCAAACTTGAAACACAATAATTCAACTTATTATATATACGATACTCCGTGTGATATATAATATAATATGTTTTCTTGCTTTACCAAATATGCAATGAGACCATTTATGGTTGTGCTCTGTGATATGCCATTCATCGTTACTTTGCTAGATGTCTTATATCGTCCAAGACAATGGTTACTCTCTCTAAGGGATCCTAAATTTTCTTAAATTGCCGTAAATGCAGGAAATCAAAGCGTTTCTTTTCGTCCCTCTCCAGAACCTTCTATACTCTTTTTGACCTTGAAACATAAAACCGTGGTGGATAAAAAAAATATGAATAATATAGAAGAAAAAGGGACCTTGCATTAAGTAATTGTAATTCAGCGCAAACATCCATCTGTGTTTTAGACTATAATTTTTTAAGTACTATAGTCCTCAGTACTTATAGTACTAATTCACATAGTTATCTAGTATATTTTACCGTGGTAAAATGAAATTTCTCACTCGCCCATTGTCGGAACGAGACAGGTCGTAATCGAATTGTAATGACTCACGTTCGAACTAACTGTTCTCTGATTTATGTAAATGGGTTTATGACCTCCCGATTTCACGCACTGACCATTTGTTAACTAGACAATGTCACTTTACCAAAAATTGTCATGGATAATTAATCACTTCATTCTTTTCTCACTCCAAGAATCTTTATTTTTGAATCGTACGAGTTTTATAACTGGCTTCAGAATTTGAGGTGTTTATTTCTCATACAGAACATACATTTAAATATATACAGTAGGTCTTCCAATAACAACGTGGATAGGTTCTTGGGAAGTGCGACTCTAAGTTAAACGGAATTAATGAATGCCTTAATACGACATTGTTTATTGCATGCGAAACTGCTTTATTTGAGGACTTACTATACAATTTATCGTTATGTTTTTAGAGAATGCAACTACATCACTCAGACGATATTTTCCGTGTTGAATGACGACGAAACTATGATTATTCACGATCCAATATATATTTTCTCCAAGGACTTTAATGAGCTGGGACTTATTCGGAATATGGGTGTTCCAAAAGGTCAGTCGATTTTGATTTCTCATTTTTTGAATCAAATGGTCATAATAATTGTTGGTTTTGTGCAGTGGTCCTTATGTGCGCCTCTAGCGACGTGGTAAGAAGAATAATGATTGCTGCCTATAAACTGGGCTTCACAAATCCAGATGCCAACGTTTGGTACGCCATCGATTTGCATAACAGTTCACACTACGAGAATGGACCATGGATAAGAAGTAAGATTTCTTATTCGCCTAGCTAAACTTCATTCATGCATGTAACTATTTTAAATTTATATATATATATATGAAAACGTTTCCATCAAATTGAAATACTGACAATTTCCGTACAGACGACGTAAAAGATGTGTTTGCGAAAGAAGCGTACCGATCCCTCCAGCTTTTGACACTACACGTCAACCAGTCGGCTAAGTTCAATGAATTTTCCGAGAAAATGATGAAGAAATATAAGGAAACTGGAATTGTTACTCAAAATAAGAGAGTAAGTAGAGTTTCTTTGACGCCGTGAGTTCTCGACCCTCCCTAGTATGCTATGAAAAAGACAAAAATCTTTTGAAAAAGAGGAATTCATGCGGATGCATTCGTCCAAAGGGAGTTAGGCACACTTGTCATAGGATGTCATAAGACTCCGTCTTGCCGCCAGCCTCTCAAAATAAAACATTAACAAACATGCCACCTAAGCATTAGCTGAGCTGAGCGTTTTCGTACAGCATTTTTTATTGTATTTTTAGGTTGATTTGCTGGTTGTTTTTACCTTCGAGATCAAATGCCTAATAATAGTTTTCTGTAACTAACAATTACACTTAATTATACAATCAGTTTTATTTTCGGATGTTCCGACATTTATAATGCTAAAAGATTTGATTTGTAAACTTCTCAACGGAAGTGAATTAATGAAATTCCTTATATCTATTGCATAGCGTGTCGTCTATTTTTTTATCATCTTCCAATAACAAATAGAAGTAATGAAACCTCTTTTTAAAAACTTTAGATTAGGAAAAATGTTAACCGTTAAAACCTGAATTCAACTTGACAGGTCAATGAGTTTGTTGAAGGCTTCCACGATGCCGTTCTCCTTTATACTCACGCAATCAGGCGGACTTTAGCACAAGGGCAAAGCATTCGTGACGGTCACGCCATATCCAGAAACATGAGAAACGTTTCTATAGACGGTAAGTATGCTGATACTGAAAAAACTTCTCCATGAAATATAATCATACTCATTATTGCAAAGGAATTGCCGGGCCAGTTGCCATAAACAAACTAGGCGAACGACACGGAGATTACAGCATCTTAGCCATGACTGATTATGCAACGGGGACGTACTCGGTAAGAAATATTAAATGACTTTTTGAATGCAATGGAGTTATTTATACTGTTACTGTGAGTCTTCCCGTTGGAAATCCTGCGCAAGCCTTGAACGGAATTCGTGGACGAAGAAGCTCTTATAGGTATACGGTATAGCCATATTCGCGACCTCAAAATACAGTGATATCGTGATGACGTTTGAAATTACAAGAATTTCTTGTCCATTTTTTCGTTTAACGAGTAATTCTGGTTGCTAGGGCGCTGAAGTATTCCTTCTGGCGCAACTGTTTTTAAAAAATAATGCTGCCATGACCTATACTACTTCCTATAACAACGCATACAAGCATTATTTATATACTAAACGCGAAAGGTTGTTTGTCTTAAAACAACGTTGTCATTTTTGAAAGGAGGGACTATATATATGCCAGAATAACGTACAAACAAACATAACCCGAGTCAGGGCTGTGGTTGCCTCTGTCACTCATTTCAACTATTGTTTTTTTTCACAACAGAAAGTATTCGACTACCTTGGAAGCTTCCATGCCGTTCGTAACCTGGGACTGCCCATGCTTAACTTTTCAGCTGAAGCAAAAAGTACGTTCTTTGTAGTTACAAATTATTTACTGGAAATTATTCATTTTATCTCTTTATCGTAGCATAGGTTTAAAAAATATTCAATTCAATCGCGAAATTCAAATTGTTTACAGCGAACAACATTCCAAAAATCAGTGCAAAGGATGTGGAGTCTATTCTGAAAGGAAGTATGATCAAATTTTATTCATGTTGTATTTTATTTTAGTATTGACGTAGCAGAGAATATCCACCTCCTCTTTTTCAAAGTTCCCTAGATGGTATTTGGGGACTTATATTGAGATGGTATTGCTATTTTCACTGACGGGATGTTGGGGCCCATGGTTACCATAACCTTATTGGTCGCCATCATCGCTGCAGTGACCCCGACGTTACCGGTACCCTATTTATACAGCAGGGTGATTGTGAGCTGATGATTGTGTCTTGCTCAAGGACACGGAGATGGCTATTTTAATCCCAATTTCTAATGTTAATGTTATGATTCTCTTGCGTCAGCGATTTAATAAATAATTTAAGTGGTTATGAGATATTGTTACTTGAGAATATGACAATTTAAAACTTATATCTTGTATCGTAGATGCTTCTCCTAATTACTGAATATATATTATTCTTTTGTATTGTTCATAGCAAGCAATGGAGTTGATGTAGAGTCGATCTTGAAGGAAGCAGGTAAATTTTTAAGTTCTATTCTTGTTTAATATTTAGTGGGAGAAGTTTTTGGACAATGATGTATCCTTTTTATTTATGTATCTCTGTAGAACTTTTATTTACTCATAGAGACTGTCAATCCTTTAATGTTCTATAATTTTAGATCCTCAGGAACTTAGATATATTACCAGACTTCTAACGACTTGACTCGAGTCAACTGACCCAAATGAAACTTGTTAGTGTTAGTTAGTTAGTATCTAATAAACGCATGAAAACCTAATGAAACAACTTGACTTGAGTCTTTGAATAATGAAAGAGAAAATTTATAAATTTCTGAACATTAAAGATTGTTGCATGGTGAAAACAGGATTTCAAAGATGCAATATTTCTCTTTTTATTTCTTCACCCTCTCTCAAATAGGCGGACTGGCCGACTGGTATTTGGGCTATGTCTGGTTGGCTTAGGCCGCTGCTCTCTTTATGTCCATACTTCTGTAAATAGAACAATTACGATTTATATTGAATTGAGTCGAGTCATTTCGGCTAGGTGGCTTCATTTGAATGGCCTTGAAGGATTTTGTTAGCACCGTATCTTACGTTCCCAAGTCCAAATCAACGTAACCCCTTTTCCACTTGGTAGTTTACTGTTTCATTGTATTATACTATTCCAATTCCAATCCAAGAGATTATGCGTAACATGTTTGCGTGTTTAGTCAATTTATTTTCCTTTCAGAAATAAGAAATCTGCAACGCATAACAAGTGATATAACGCAGAATGAATTGCTTGCTGGTATTCTTGGAACTTTCGGAGGAATGATTTTCTGCTGCTTAGTGATTTTCGGACCAATGTGTTACCAGTAAGTGAGAATTCTCCCTTTGTGTATGTTCTACAATTGTGTACTCAGACAAAAGCTTCCGGTACAAATCTCTCGGGAATAAAGTTCCACATCGATTTACTGATTTCATCATAATTTAGAAGGGACTTGGATTGGGAAGGATTTATTACAATGTACCAACAGAGCTACCCATTCTCTCCCAGATAGCCTTAACAGAGAAGTTCTTATAGTATTTATATTCAGAGTCCTATTTTGGCCGTTAGTGGGCGAGGTCCAGTGGAAGTAACGTAATTTTCGGGGTGATACACCAGGAATCGCTTGGACTTCCTCCTGGACTTTGAAATATCCCAAGAGTTGGAAAAGACAATCTTTCCGGAGTTTTATCCCCATGCAATCCACCCTATCCTAAAATTGGTATCAAAAATATAATTCTTGTTGCAGTAAGAAACGTCGCTCGCGAACGACGAACAGCGAAACTAATAACGGTACGACTCCTTTTCTGAATGGAAATTCCGAGCAATTGTGTTTGCACAGACAGCTGAGAGAAGAAGGTTCGGTTGCAACCTGTATGACGAGTTTGGACGACGACGAGAAACTTTGAATTTTGCCCTGCTGTGAAGTATTGAATGTAAATAATTTTTATACACACCCTACGCTGATATTTTTTGCCTTATAACCTTTATTCATTCTGATATACAATACTGCATTTCTTCGAATATTATTAATCCGATTATTAGTCGCCCTCTCGAAAATAAGACGCAGCAAAAATTAAACATATATCTCGCCCTTATTTGATCAGTTTACACCAAACAACTCACTACACTCAAACAACGTCAAATTCCCTTCAAAATCCATTTTAAACTTTCCATTGTTATGTTTTACTCGTGTATCTCCATTGTTTCATCATTTTTAAACGACATATACAGTACTTGTGCTTCCCACTGCAATTGTATCGGGCGTGTACTCTAACCAAAAAGTAATCAGCGTAATAATAGCAACTGTATTGCAAGCGAAAGAATGAAGGGTCAAGTCTTAAGTTAAAAAGGTTACAATTAGCCCATAACACGAGGGAGGATAAACAACACTAGAATTCATTAGAAGCCCTCGATTGTATAGCGCCCTTGAGTATATAACGCAAAAATGGGGCTGAAAATATATAAAAGCGTCACGCGACAATTATTCGAAGAAATACGGTATATATTGTAGGCAGAGGTAGGCTATCTACGCCTAGCTGTTTCAATCTGCCTTTTTTTAATTGAGCTTAAAGATAAGATCTTTAATCATCGTTTGCGTTGTATCCACATTCCTATCTGCTAGCTTGACATTAGAGTATTGTGCTATAAAGCATTTATAGGTATACATCCACATTCTTATCCGCTAGCTGGCGTTAGAGTATAGTGCTAAAAAGCATTTATATTTACTGTACATTATACGGATTTTAGAAAGTTTCTGTTCTTAGTTGTCTTCCTTGCTGTTTTTTTTCTGCCATACCCAATGATTTGAGATTCTATGTCTGTAGCACAAATAGGTTTCTCAAACGTGATACCAATTCTAATTATTCTTTAGAAACACGTCTCACGCCCGTGCGTCTACTTTGTAAACTTCATGTTATCACTTTGCGGCTATATAACTGAGCTTGATATAAAATATAACGGTTGAAGTAAAAAAAATACTACTTGCACTTTACATATGTTGAATCTTACTTATATGAAACGGTGCTTACAGCGACAGTTTTATTGATGTCTTGTAAAGATGAAGAGTTTTTAGGACTGGAGCCAATATCCCGCAACAGGCACAACCCGGCTTACGAACAAGTTACGTCGCGATAGTCTTAAATTGCTTCTTATCAGTACTACCAGCATCACTTGAAATAGGAAATACACGGAACGTTCGCGCACACAACCGCGGCGCAAACAACAACGATCGCAAGGCGTTTTAAAAATGATGAACACTGCTGTGCTGCAACCTGCAAAAGTGTGGCGAATCGCTTTAACACAGCACAGTCACTATAGGGAGTAAAATGCTACAGCTACAACTTTACTGACAGAATTTACTTGAATCCAGTTCGTTCGTATTTGCAAATGTCCGTCAGTAGGGGAGTTCCTGTGTTGTTGTAATGCTAGCATGGAACACATCCATTAGTGTGTGTTTAGTATCGTCAAATGCCCTTCACAGGTCATCACAGTCCTCTGTCCGTAGGCAGTTTGGCTAATAATGTTAGCAGAGTCTTGTGTTATCCTGTATTGTTTTACGGTGGCATGATTCTAACTAAGTTAGCTAATGCTATAATTAAGAATGGAATAGTGCATCGCAGAAGCAGCAATATATCACTATTAACCTGCAATGTACATGTGGATCTGTAGTTGTAAACGGAAGGACTTGACCTTTGATTTCTTCCTGTATTGTATCCTGTTTCGTCTCTCGAGATCTCTGGATGAACACTCCGATTACATTATGATGCAATGGTACACTGTGTTGTATAAATATTACTCTTTTTTCTTAGTTCAAGTGTTTATTAAATAATATAAGTACCAAAATTAAGCACCGAACATCAACGGAAATAAATGCATTTAAATCACAATGATCTCCAGTGTAGCTGGGAATGCATATAACCTTAAAACATATTATTCTACTTTATTCAATGTAAAAAATACGGAATTCAACACAAAGGCAAGATTTTGAAACTTACTCGTACAAAACCAAACTGCAGATTACATTGCTATATCGCAATGTAATTCCAATTCACCGTCACACGATTATCTACCTGGCAAAAAATGGAAAGTAATAATAAAACACGAAAATGCATGATTACTTGTATAAAAACACATGCAATGTTGCCATATATGGCAATGTAATTTCAATTCCACATCACACGATTATCTTCCCGGTAAGTAATAATACAACATGATTAAAAAACATATGTAATGATTACATCGCGAGAAGATTATCAAGCAAAAAACGTAAAGGGAGATTATTAGTATGGGAGACAACGAACACGTGTGAAGGATGAATTTAAAACTGAATTCATTTAGAGCTGCTTCATCGGAGGTGTAGCTTCATGTTAGAATGGGGAAAACGACAGGTTATAGTGACTAAATCATTATGCAAAAGTAATACTGTATTGTGTTACTACACTGCTTAACCTAACACAGTTAAAACATTCAACACGTTGCTTGGAATGTTTACATTATTTTCAACGAGCAGAATGATTTACCAGTAACATTGAGGCTAGTCTCCACCCAACACTGAACATTAGACTGGAATCCCGATCCGCAATCTCTGTACTACGCATGAAATGGAAATAGAGGAACTATTCAAGGTAAGATAATACTATTCAGCTTTATATAAATTATTGTTTTATGGTAGGTAGTTGCTCTTAGATTCAAATGGAAAGGGTCAGGTATATGCAAGGCACTGCTAAATTAGCACCGACACTTAAACGTGATATATTCTTGGACGCTGAAAAATAAAATATGATTGAAATAAAAGCATTTGAATATATAGCAGATATAAAAATAGAATTGGTAAAATAATTATGTCTGCAGTTGAATCAACCTATTCCAAAATATTACATAGCTCATTATAAAATGAATACCATGCTTCATATTATTTTGTACACTCTTTGGGATCGATATTCGGACCCATGGTTGAGTCGGACAAAATACAGACATGCTACCTCTAAGGTAACAAACCTTAATCCTCTTTAATCAAAGATGCACAACAAATTCTTCATTACGTTTTGAACTCAGAAGGGGCTCCTTCACACTAGTGTTTTTAGTACCATTTTTTTTAGTAGACCTATTTTTCTCAATGGCGGACTCGTAAGGCATAGGCACCTCGTCATTTTTCTGTAGCGGACTGATTGGGATCTCGTACTCGGAGGGGGGCAGCACGTTGACATATCCGGTAGCGGAGTTTGTTGGTCCTGGGTTGTGGTCTTCAGGATATTCTTGAAGAAAGTTCTCTATCATGGATATGAGCTCCTGGAAGGTAGGACGTTCATCTGGCTGGGGTTCCCAACACGGATATATGGAGTCGAACCAGACATCCTTGGGGCATCTGGGAGGTTGCTTCAGTCTCGTTCCTGCACGAAGCAGTTCGTGCATCTCGTGGTTGGCTACACCAGGATATGGGTTCTGGCAGAGAGTGAAAATCTCCCAGAATGTTACGCCGAAGGACCAGATGTCCGTTTTGCTTGTGTATATTCTGTCGACCAGGCTTTCCAAAGCCATCCACTTTACTGGCATCTTGGCCACACGCCTCTGTCTGTAATAATTGCTGGAGTACACCTGACGGGACAAGCCGAAATCAGAAACGACCACGTGAAACTGGGAATCCAGCATACAGTTTCTGCATGCAAGGTCCCTATGGATAATGTTACTTTGAGATAGATATTCCATGCCGCTCGCGATATCCAACGCAAAATTGAGAAGCCTGTGCAGCGTCAAACTTCCAGTTTCTTTCGTCGAGCGTGCTAGGAACAGATGCGTTCGCAGATCTCCCATTTCCATGAAAGGGATAACGACCAGTGGCGATATAGATTCATCTCTGGAGAGACGGATGTGCCCGTGAGAATCGTTGGAATTCCGCTCTTCTTCGGGCAAACATATGCCAATGAGGGTCATGACATTGGGATGATCTAGGTTTTTCATGCGTAAACCTTCCTTGACAAATTCCTCCCGTTCACTCGCATCAAACTCGTCCGATTTCATTGTCTTCACAGCGACGTGTCTCTCGTCGGAACCTTCCCGTCTGTCCGCAGATTTTAGAATCGCTTTGTACACGCAGCCGAATTCTCCTTCCCCTAGGACCTTGCAAAGCTGGATGCGTTTTCTAGAGATCTTAACATCGAATAGTTTATCTCTCACCGAGGAGGGAAGGACGAGTGAAGTTGAATTGGAGGCCAGCGGAGATATTTCATCATAACCATGGTCATCTTCTTCATTACCAGGGATATATCTAACTGAAGGATCACCAGCTTGATGTTTGCTTTTCCTACGGCGAAAGCAAACACATAGGATGATTATGATGATAACGCATAACAAAGCGATCCCTATTACACAGATTATAATTATTGGAGAAAGTCCTTCTTGTGGTATTTCTGTTGTTTTCTCTATAGTACCGGTAGTTTGTGCTATTGTGGTGACGATAATTCCTGTCGTTGACCAGACACTGGTGAATAACGACTCCAGTTTACTGAACGGCCCACACCCTGCGTCAGTACAACTCGCTACACTAAATGAATAACTGCTTTGCGGCGAGGTGTTCTCGTATATGTATCTTTTTTTCTCGATACCATCCAGGCAGTTTGTTCCTGTGTCTCCATGAGTGATGCAAAGTTTGTATCCGATGAATTTGCCATTCATATCGTCATTGCTAACAGCTGACCAAGACACATTAATAAAATGATCTCCGGTTTCGCTTACTACAAAGCCACTCGGAGCTCTGTTTGGCACGTCCTCCAGCGTCTGAAATCTGACTAGATCACTCCATTCCGACTGTCCGTGCAAATCGCTGCACATAACTTTAACGGAATAGTGCTTGAAAGGAAAAAGACCCAGGATTGAATACAAAGTAATGTTTTCTCTTGCCACAACCTTCGTTGTGAATCTATGGCCGGCATTCATGACATGAATCATGCATGTACTGATGAGTTGCGGGTCACATTTATTGTGTAGAAACGTTATCGACGCCATTCTCTTATCCACTGTAACGTTTAGAATGATGGGTGTGTTCGGTGGTTTCGGAAGCGGCATCGTCACTTCCACGTAACGACTCCATGGCCCCTGCTTCACTCGGGTGTACCCTGCGACGCGTACGTAATATTTTTTTCCTGGCTCAAGTTTGGTAAAAATCTGAAGATCTTTCCCAGAGGTGACGTTTTTTAGTTTTTGTATTCTTGTATTTTCCGCTTCGAGAATCTTCACTGAGTAGCCGGTCAATATCCCATGAATGTTTTTCTGCGGTATGGGCGACCAGGAAATGTTCAGAGTGGTGGAGTTTAGCGGTACTGCATGTATAAACTCTGGGGCGGCATCTGGATAACCTTCTTTTGTAGTGAAAGTATTTTTTCTGCTCCACGGGGAGAATCCTATTGAATTACGACAGCGAATTTCAAAGGTATACTCTTGCAACGCTTCGAGACCCAACAAATGTTCTGTAGCATGAGGATATTCCACTTCCAGGCCTCTAGTAGTATTGACACCATTGTCAGGTATCAAATTTAAGTAGCACAATGGTTTATGGTTATCGTAGCCATTTGATCCTGGCTTCCAGTTTATAGAGGCTCCTCGTCGTATGGGTATTATATCTAACACTACAGGACGGTCCGGAGGTCGTTTGATGTTTATGAGAGTTGTTGAAGATGAAGAGTTTCCGTTTCCGTTCGCTACAGTGCAGTAAACTTCGTATTTCACCACATGCAGTCTCCTAGCTTCAGACTTCTGCGGCAGTATCTTAAGGCTTGGAGAATCGAGAGGCACGTTCCATATTCCTTGTACAGCCGGTGTGGCCGAAGCCTGTGAAATACCCTTGTAGTACCATGTCACATGCGTAATTGGGGGAGGTCCCTTACCATTGCATGGTATTTGGAACTCTTCATCCCAGGACACCGATTTCAATTGCGGTTGAACGCCTATTACCATAGGGGGACCATAGATCACCAAACTGGCCTTTTTTGAAGGCACAGTGCCATATTCGTTCTGTGCGTGACAACCATAATAACCTTCATCGCGCTTGTTCAATGTTTTGAAGGTCAGTGCGCTGAAAACGTTGCCATTTTTCACGATCGTATTCACCCAGCGACGATTTGTGCTGCTTGAAGTGAGTCCAGGAATTTGTTGTCCATTTTTAAACCAGCGTATGGAAGGAGGAGGGTATCCTGTTGCGCTGCATATCAATCTCTGGTTTTGGATCGATATATCCCAACCCTGGTCTTTAGGGTTGATCCTTATAGTGGGCTTGCGAGATGATTGGCCACTGACAATATTGAGGATGAGGCAGATAGAGAACAGTATTGGTATTATACTCGGCAAAGAAATATACATCACTCTTTCATAAAGTTAGTTTTAAACATCGTAGCAAGATATAACTAGAAATAAAGAAGTTGAGAGCTACCTAAGTTTATAGGGAGTAGAATTCAAGCTAAGCCGCAACCAGTTGATCAAATGTAATTGGTTTTTCGAAGGGACCCCACTTTTTAATTTTTACCCAGACTTGTACAGTAAAAGAATCTAGCCAGTGAGCTAACCCTAACCTAACTAGATTTCCCACGGAAACACACTTCCTTATTTGCATCAAGACTTGTTGACTTACATCAATATGCTGCTTGAACTCTAGCAGAATGGTAAATCCACTCCACTCGAGTTGAGATTTGAAAAATAGTTAAGATTCAAATAATATTCAAGTCTGTAAACTTGCGATTGCCTTCGCGACTTCACTATACTTATACTCGACTTAGCCGTTGATTGAAAAGAATTAAGTAAAATTGTATGATTTCAGGTAAGTACTGTAAACTTTATTCCTATGTAATCAATTTTCGATATGGAAGTACACTTCAAACTACAAAAAAGGCAAACTTTACGGTATACGCCTACGAACGTAGAAAATAAGATTCAGCATTTTAGAAAGTGAACATAATAGCCACCTATGGTAATGCAATGGGAAAAGGCCTTAGGTAATGTGATGCTTTCTAAAATGAATCAATCGAAGCAGCGTTTACATCAGGACAGGTGAAATGATTGTAATCAAAATACACCAAGACCTAATTAATCGAATTGATCAAATTAGTCCAGCTTCTATAGGTACACAATTTGTGGGGAAAAAATACCCTCGAGATGACGCTGAAGAGTAAAAAATACACCCTTTTCCGCGATACTATTTAATGTCCAGAAAGTTGACCCTCGATCCTTCTGGCTAATTGAGTGAATCCTGTTAACGATGGATGTTAAAAATGCTACAAATAGTAAAGAAACATTGTACCGTAGTACCGATAACAGTTATATAAAATACAAATATACTTAGTTTCTATTTAACGGTTTATTATACTTTCTCTATGTTACATCCCTCTGCGAATTTCTACCCCGAAATAGTTTTATTATTCAATTTAGGTAGAAAACATGATTTGGTTAAATGGTAAATGGTAAGTTTTATATTCACCACTTCGTTTTTTTAGATACTATGCAAAAAGGGAGGCAAGTGCAATTCATGTCGATGGCATAGATTTCAGCTCGTATTTTGCAAATTGGCAAAAATCGAAAGTGAAGTGTATGGAGATAAAACTCAAGCAGGTTAGTTGATTGTTTTGCATCGGAGTATATGTATGGATTCGTTATGAAATTCCGCGTCTATTGATCTCTCCTATATAGTGGGACGATTGGTCCGCGAGTTATTGAGGGTTTTTCAACGCGGGTTGATCGTTATGGCTGACCTGAAATGAGTATTCGAAATTGTTTTTTTTGTGGGTATGTGTCATGTGTATTAATTCTTGCATGTTTAGGTCATTAAAAGTTAATTTTTAATTTCCGTTCATAGTTCAGTAAGCTCGAAGCGACCCTTCCTAACTCTAATAAACCGGCGGCTTGAATATCATTGGTTTCCCGTGATATCTAAACCAAACCCGTTCAAATTTTCCAGAATGAGATTTTCTATGTATGAAGCAAAGCTTTATTTAATATCATGTGCGATAATAGTCAATTGTGCAGCACTTTACATTTAGGTCATGAATTTAAATTTCAAATTTGTCACCAAATATTTGGGCATAGCTTAAGATATAGCAAGCAAAAAGAATTGGTGTAAACTTGCTGCAATACCTAAGCAACTGTTCAACTGCTGTATTTAGTGCTTGCACTGTCGATTATAATTTACCATTTTATATCGGCCTGGCAGAGGTACTCGTAATTTTGCTTCATATCCATGTTGATTTTTTATTGCAGTTTTTAGCACCGGGCAGAGCAGCACCTATGGCGCATAGCCTTGTTAGTTTCACAAGCTCGATCGTTTTATTTTGACCCTTGGAGTTGTATTTACCAATTCCAAAAACGACCCTTTAAAAAGATCCCAGCTCTTTCTTCCACACGGACCCCGCACACACAACCTGTAATCCACCTTCCCTCTTTTTAAATTCTTCTGCCATTATGGGTAACAGGGCTACGACATGCTTGCCCAAAATCTCGCCCGCCCTTAGAGAAACAACTATAAAAATGATCCAGCATATCAAATCAATCTTTCACATCAAAGTACTTGAACATTGATTTTTGTATGTAACTAGGATCTCTCGGAGCTAACTGGAAATTGTCGTAGTGGTCGAAGACGTACTTGACTGCACGATGGGCCATCCATACGGCGGAGCCTTCGTCACCCATGAAATGACCCCACCCGCCACATACCCTTGCGAAACCGTTGCCGGCGACGTACTGACAATTGGAAATCAAGACGATTCGATCGGTAGCGATCAATCCGAAAGTGTCATTCAAGAAAGAAAGTCCCCCAAACGTGAGTACCGTATTTACTCGATTATAAGCCGCACAAAATGATGAAAAAAGAGTCGCACTAGAACATAGGGTAGCCTATCTAAGCCTTTTCGATCATTTTTCTACGGCAATGTCACAGACAGCGGACAATATGAAACTTTAATCAAATTTTTATTTATTGTAATATCGCCGTACCATCGACTCATGAAACTTTCGGCATGTCGCTCCATTTGAATGCATTTCTGCAAACTTTTAAATCCCACAGTATACGCACGCGTTTTACGTATTCTACGAGCGAGCTATTGCATTTTGAACGTTAATGGTATGGTAAGGGAAAAATATAATGCGCGCAAAATCATGAAAAAAATATACAGTAGAACCTCATAGTTCAGAAAATAATTAAATTGGATTTCGGAAGGAACTTGTGAATTTGTATTTCTTTTTTTCCAAAGCCCTCGTATACAAATAAGACGAAAATAATTAATTGTCGTGCAGGTTTAATGAAGTTGATAAAGTTGCCTATCGAAGCCTAGCTCACGTATTTAGGTCGCCCATTTCAGTGCCTTATGTACATACATACATATATTAGCTCTATGTGACTGCCTATGTCTAAAAAAAAGTCAGTCATAGTACTCACAGAATTTCTAGCATCTCTTCTCCATTCTGTAACTTTATACTACCAACACTGTACAACGATGTACAAAGTAAAGTAAATCTGGCCGTTTTTTTTTTTTTTTTTTTTCTGAAGTCAATTCTTTAGATGTCGTCGCGGCGTTTGCCGTGAATATACTGTGAATTTGTCTCAGTCAGTACTTCATTCAATAGCAGCAAAGCGTCAGTAGTTGTAAAGAAAAGTAGTGCAAATATTATACGAAATATTATTGTACTTTATATTATTTGTTATGCCAATTGTACTGTGGTGCGTTGGTAGCTGGGTGCATACGCTCCTCTAGTAGGGAATGAATGACTAGAGAAAATGAAGGATATGAATGCCTCCTGAGCGCACCATTAAGGCCAGCAATGACACGAGTAATGGAAGGTTATTTCTGCCTTGTTAGTGTATTATCCAACTAAAGTTACCATACAAAGTAACCTTGACATGTATCGAACGTCAAAGCCAATATACCGGTAGTTATTGAATGCATGTTGATATTAAATAGACTTCGTGGAAAGTTATAGAACGTTCTAAATAGGGAATATGTTCCCAGCCGAGTGAGCTCTGTAAAATCGCAACCAGTTTAGACGCATGCAACGAAACAGTGATTTATTTTCCATACCAAATAAATACCTAGATAATAATATAATTTAATATCAGTCAGATGCCTACATTGGTTCTTCTACCATAAAATACTTTAAATTTCCTCAGTCAAAGTCCCCAGTCTAACGGTTTGATCACAATATTCTAATTCCTTTAAAGCTAACCATCCAATTCTTGTTAGAATGTTTGATTTGAGATGTAAAGAGATTGATGGATAATTTTACCCTACTAAAAACAGGGTATAATAAAACTTCTTAGTTATGTACTAACTAGTACAGGCAGTAATACACCAAAGTATTAATATGGTTTCTGATCCACAGCAAGGGCCATTGCTCCGTTTGTCACCCCCCCCCTCCCCCAGCATACACCTATACCCGTTACCTTGTACCTCGACTTACCAGTTGTGTGGAGGACTCGACACAAACGAATTCAAGACAGGTTAGTTAATTACTGAATGTTGTTATATAACGGCATTTCGAGCACAGTGTAAATCGCATTTTACTGTCGATGTATTTTCCTCTACCATAGATTTTTGCTGGATTCTTCTAACCCTTCCTTGCTGTGGATTAGTTTGTATCCCAGCTCGCTCATGACATCCGCGCAATTCGCTTGAATTTCCGCTATTAATTCGATCGAAAGAGATTTTCTCCACTTCGAAAGTACCTCTTGCGGATTTCTCGCTGTTCCGTAAGGACTATTCTTTGCTTCCGTCAGCTTTCTTATTTTAGACAGCATGTTCAATTTTTGCTGTTTACGGAAAGATCACTTTTGCGTTAGATAAATCAGATTTCCGGTATTGTCATTTATTGTAAAACATAAACATTTACCTCTACGGTTATGTTGCTCCATTTGGCCATTGACTTTAATTGAATAATTTTTTCGTTTGGGTCTATAGCGGATTCTTCTATCCATTCACGTACTTCAGAAGGCAAAGTTAGTCCTATAAATCTGTAAAAATAATGTTATATTTGTTTGTTATTTCGTTATACGTATGTTGTAAGAACTGTTACGTCAATTGAAAATTGTAGAATGTTACTTTAAAGTGGGACATAAGCTATTCTTATCACTTGTGGGCTTGATTATGCATTAACAAAATACAGCAGTATACTAACTATAATATATTGGATATTTGATGTGTGAAACATGATTGTTCTGTCTTTTTTGCTCCTTTCTCAACTTCAGTAATCTCCATGGCTCTCTCATAGACGCTTTCAGTTGGATTAATAGGTCTTCTACCATTCTCACTGTTTATTAATCTCTGCTGTATCACATTAAGTTTGTATAGTAGCTAATGGGTCTGCTAGGGTTTCTACCTCAAATCTTTTATAACAATAAATTTTGTTTCCTGCGAATATTGAATGTTGTAAAGTTACTCCTATTTGACGATCAGGTTCCCTTCCAACGACCTGGTAATAAAGCGAATTATTTGACAAACTACTCCTACTTTACGACGAGATTCCAAAGACAGTAATTACTCTCTTGCGCAGGTTGCAAATCTTTGGTGAAACTGGCGATAACTGTCCCGAGTGTAAGGAAAGGTCGTAGTGTTGAAGTCGTGATAATGGCGGTTAAAAGAGGTAGTCGTTAAGTGAGAAGTACTTGTAATAGTAACTGCCCTTTCCATGAGATATGTATTGGAACTTATACGAATTTTCAATATAAATGCTGCTGAAATTTGCCCGGAAAATGAAACGTAAATATTATGAAACATTATTCACGAATCGGGCAGTTGAATTTGTGTGACTCCCGTGCACCTTATTTTCCCATTCCCCTCGCACTTGACAGCTTAGAAATGCGGCATGGCTCCCTGGGCGGCAATGCGTCCCACATTGAGATCCCTGGCATAAACTATACTGCCCATATTCACGGACTAGTTTGATGGACATAATGATAGCAAAAACTCACTCGTATATCTGTTTTGCTCCCGCAATCGGATCCATTGAAATATCTTCATGGCGTACTCGTAGGTATCGCCCATCCGCTATGATACTTCGCTTTTCACTGTCTCCTGGTATAATAATGAATAAAAATGTACTTCCAATACTCATTTATGTTGAGTGGTTACGGTGGAGTTCGTCGGTTAATATTTTTCGGAACGGAATACGATAAGAGGCAATTCGGTACATTTCTATTGTGATTCAAAACCCCTCTTCATTTTTGACCCTGCTGTGTCACGGGGCTGTGAAGTCGGTTCACAAAATTTGACTCCTACTCCTCAATTTATGATACCACAGACCCGGACTTCTCTATTTCTAATTAAAATAATCATATCATTGGAATGAAATTTGAAACACACAACATACAAGGCATTGCATTACTACTGACTTTATAGCACTCTATCCTGAAGAGCGAGAGTTGTAGATATGGGGATTGTATCACAAATATGTCATTGAAATTTTATTGATTCAGAGTCCAGTGACCCTGAAGCGCCAAAACCCTGTTACATTGATGGCAGTGCACAGATCGAAGGAATTTCTTCTTACCTACATAGATGATTTTTGTTCACCCCTGATAAAGTTTTTTAGAGTTCACTTACCGGTCTCTCTCTTCGAGATCTCTTCCTTGATATAGTGTATATTTGTTATGAGTCGCCCGCACAGAACCTCCGCTCGGTGCGCCACGTGTTGTGGCTTGAGTTCTAAATTAAGTGCTGAGTTTATAATAGCTCGAGGGTCGCGTACCAAGTGAACCACGTAAACGTCATTTCCCATTGAAGTTAGTTCCCGATAAGTCCATTCCAATTCTTTCAAATCGCACACGCGTAACACCTTGTAGGCAACGATTGGGGACGTGTAGCATACCGACGATAGGAGGGTCATATTTAAGGGATATCCGCAAGTTTTTGACGACCGCTTGAAACTGGCCTCATGTTGAAATTTCCCGATGCTCGATATAATATATCTCAGTCTTTCTTCGGAAGGTTTTGCGTTGTTAAGCGAGTAACAGAGGGACGAGTACCTATGCAACAGTATCGGATGATTTACTCCGAAGCAAATGTTGTCCACTAGGCATTTAGCGGCGTGGTCTAAATATTTGGTTGCTTGGTGAGCTTGCCTGTAGTCACCTGGAAGTTCTCGAAAATCACAGATCGATATGTTTCTCAAAGTCCTTAGTCTCTCTTCGTACAACTTGGAACAACTCAACGAGTAAGGGAACAGCGGCTCGAACATATAGAACGCTTCTCGATTTTTATTAAAAAATTCGCCAATGAACGTCGAACCTGATCGCTGATTGCTGTATAAAATCACGACCTTTCCTCGTCGACGATAAATCGACTCTTCTACTATTTCCGTAGGCTCCGTAGGTTCTTCAAATGAAGCCGACATTTTTGATCGCACCGGTGTTGTAGTATCGTTTGTTTTTCCCGCTAGTAAGTAAAAAAAACCGACGCAAGCAAATACAGGTAGACCTATCTTATAGTAACGATAAATAAGCTTCATTTTGTCCTCTCTGCCTAACACACAGCCTTGCATTAAAAATCTATTCGAGAAGGCTTGCATTTCCAGTCAAGTGATATGTTTTTCTATACACCTGACCTTATAGCTGGCGATAAGAAACGTTGTTCTGATTGCCGCAGGCGTTAGATCAACGCAGCCATTTAAGTTATAGGGCCATCTTGTTCAATAAATAGCTCCAGGCTACATAACTTAACTTTTAAGTACATTGTTTTCATTTCCGTTACGGAATATGAATATTGTCCACACAATAC
The DNA here is from genome assembly GCA_013436055.1 of Halocynthia roretzi. Lineage (NCBI taxonomy): Eukaryota > Metazoa > Chordata > Ascidiacea > Stolidobranchia > Pyuridae > Halocynthia > Halocynthia roretzi. The sequence goes on along the minus strand of QRAM01000176.1, from coordinate 72,233 downwards.
GTATCGATTATTGAAATCAAATATTTGACCTGATTTTTTTGCTATGCATATACCTGATACTTGAAGTATGACACTAGGAAATCCGAATTGAAAAATCTCCCTAAATTGTCCCCAATTCAAGTCAAAAGATTTGTAATGCTCCACGCCGTTACATTCACCATAATGTTTCGTTCGAAGTCCGTTCTTCCTCGCTATAGATTAGTTTGTACCCCAGCCGCCTCATGACATCGCCGCACTTTTCTTGAATCTCCTTTATCGTTTGAAGATGGAGATTGTCTCTCCACTTCTTGAGAACCTCGCTGGGATCTCGCACCGTTGCGTAAGGGCTTTTTGTTCTTTTGATCAAGGCTGATAGCTTCAACTCCATTACAGCCTTTTCCTGTGAGGGAGAATAACGAAGGCCCTCTTAATGCTCGGTTTTAATTTTACGGATGTACGAAATACCAAAGCAGATGATTCACTATCATAATTCCTAACATATAAGCCTGGATCTAATATTTAGCCTATTTTCGCATGAACTTCTGTTGCGGCAAAATAATCGTGGCCAAATGGAAAACTTCTGGGATTCCACGTTCATAGCTTGGGTCTGTGTATTCTTACGAGATATAAATAAAGTTTATTATATATCTCGATGGTAGAATGGAAATCAATTATAAAGTGCATGTGTGAGCTGAAGGATCAAATGGACCTAAGCACATTGAATATAAAATTGCATTCATGTATGCCCATAACCAAGTAAACAAAATAACCAACCAAAAAATGTAGATTACCTTTGGAGGTAATTCAAAAACTAATGTGTTGCATATGTTGGTACGTAGTGTTCATCAATAGACAGAAACGTATATGCTACCACAATCGGATTCCAATTATCCTTCACAATCTGTAAAAGTTAAGCCTGGTTTGGTGTTTTCAGTCGGTATGACTGACTGAGTGGCCCAGCAGTCGTTGTGACGTGGTAGATTGTGTTGGCGCGTCCTCTTACCTATTTTATTAGACTAACCAAATACTATTGTACTACAGTATCGTACCCTACATTACCCATTAGTAGTCGCTATGCCTTGGTAACTTTTGCTGGTGCGTCTCTTTCCTATTTCATAGGATCATTCAGATACTATTCATTACAGTATTGTACCCTACATTACTTAACATTAGTACTGGTATTCGTAACATTATTGGCGAGACGAGAAGCCCCAGGCATAGCTAACACCCGAAGTTGTTTACTATATCAAATCGAATTTAAAAGACTAAATATATTCAACTTAAATATAATTCAATTTCACCTCTTTAGTGAGAGTTTTATTAGCGATCAACTCTTTCATTTCTTGAATTTTCTTCGCTGTATTAAGCGTTGTCTCCTCTATCCATCTTTCCACTTCTGACGGCAAAGCCATCCCTAGAAAGCTGATGTAAACCATAATTAAATCTGCATTGATTTTTCGCATATGTAAATAACTTTCGAGGTATTACCTATAAATGCGTTCTGCTTCTTTGATCGGTTCGATGGCCATGTCTTCAAAACGCACTCGAATATATCGTCCTTCCGAGACCAGCCCGCTATTCTGTCCTATGTTTGCGAGATAAAATGGAACATCAAGTGAAACAAATGCGTTGTATATATAAATAGTATTATCTCATAACCCCAACAGAAATTGCTAAAACCGAAGTATAAATTCTGTTGTTGTATGTCAATGTAAACACTCTTTGAAGTAAATTCTCTTCACGGATGTAAAATCAATGGCCCCTGGTTCTACATACAGGTTCTAAACTGTTAGTTTATTAGTAGCCTGTCGTGGAAACGGAGGTTCATAATTTAGTCCGCATTAAAAGAGGTTCCGAGCCATGAGTTGCCGGAAAATCGGTGGTGTACCTGTACGTGGGCACTAGAGCATCGGCATTGTTAAAATTTTGATATCTGAGCTCTTCTGTTGTAGATAGATATCTAAGCAAAGTCCTAATATTGATAAAAATCCCACGACTGAATATTTACGTCCGGCCTTGATATATCATGTACGTTCTTGTGGTTAGTCTTGACTTCTGGATTTGTAAGGATAATATATTCTTATTCCATTTTTAGCCACTGGTTTTAAGCCACATCCGTTGAGTTAAAATTTCAAATTGAAAAGCAAAGTACCTTTTAAGTTTGCCTCCACGTAGTTCAAGTTAGCCCTCAATTCATTGCACATAGTCTCAGCTTTCGAGCCCAGATACGATAACTTGAGTTCCAATTTAAGCGCCGAATTGATAACCGCTCTAGGATCCCTCACCAGATGTACAACGTAAACACGGTTGCCTCTTTCGGTTAATCTCTTACTGACATCTTCCAACGCTGATAACTGACATAGTCGTAGAATTTTAAAACTCACAATGTCAGATGAATAGCAAATGGACGACAACAAAGTTACGTTCAGCGGAAAGTGACAAGCTTTCGCAGACGAAAATGCTAAACTTAGTCTGACATTTTCGCTAGAAATCCGGTCGGTTTCTTTCAGTAAGCTCATGTTCGCTTTTCCGCCGTAGTTTCTGTCGATTGCGTAGCACAGGTTTGCATATCGCTGGTAAAGGTTGTGGTGATTTCTGGAAAAACACAGATTTTGCTTGACGCATTCTATGTGAGACAAACGCTGTCCGGGGACTTCGTAAGCTCGCTTGTAGGTCGCCGGTAAAGTTCGGAAATCGCATTGGGAAATAAGGCCAAGAAATTGGAGTTTTTGTTTGTAGTATCGGTCGCAGTCAGAGGCGAATGGGTAGAGCGGTTCGTACAAATAATAAGCTCGCTTGTTACGGTTAAAAATTTGTCCAAGAAAACTAGATCCAGAACGTTGTTTACTCAAAATGAAAACAACTGTTCCCTGGCGACTGTATATTGTCGAATTCGTTGCCTTGGCCAATTTTATCGGAGCCGTCGTTACTATACTGTTTCCGTAGTATGTCCTTGGGGTATATAAGTGTTTCTTCACTGCCAGAATTAAAAACACTGCTGCTGTGGTTAAGCTCAAGGCTACTTTTCCTTTGATTTTCATTGAATATATATTGAGTATATGCCTCCCTCGTGTTGCTTACTGTAACTAACGTTCAAACTCAAAAGTCGAGAGTATTGACAATATCTTGCAGGCTTGCTAGTTCGGCAGCAGTCGATAGTCTAAACGAATTTTCTTATTTAATGTACTCTACGTAGTATAACTCGTTAGTTTGTTGTATTGTGCGTTTATACCAAGAATATAATTTTACTCACTCGTTATTCGTTTAGAAAGAGTCTTATTCTTCTAAACTGTTTATAGCTCGTTCAGACTGGCAATGCGTTGTACTGTACAATACTTCACTACAGGTACTCCGAACGTATGTTTGTTTAATTGTTATATGACTCTTAGCGCCATCTACCGAGTGAGAATGATTTTTTAATTTACTACATCTTAATCCGTGTTGCCAAATTCCACTCAGTGCTACGTATGTTGAAGACGTATGTTATGCTCATATAAGAGTCCTGATCATATAACACACTTTGAAATACACTGATCCATCGCAGTATAAAGTATCCGTGTATGCATTGGGGGTTGAATTCCTAATCACGTGAATTAATCAAACTACCGTACATAATATGCTATTTCCGATGTAAATTTTATATTGAATATTCAATCAATAATGAAACTACCCAACGCCGGAGGATTACCTCCCGTACAACTGGGAGTGTAGTTAAAGACGTATACCAGAATACATATTATTCCTTGGCAATATAGCTTATTATGTAAAAAAAAACTTGTGAGTGACATGCTAATAAGCAAACCGGTAACCGGATGACTGATAACTGAAAATCCTAAACCAAACTAGGAAAATACAATTTTACCTGCACTCGAACCGAATCGCTTGTAAAACTTTCAGTAGTCTGTAAATCTCAGATCTCTCACGAATGTTAAAGAAACGCCCTGGTTGAAGACCGCTGGTCTAAGCGCCGCGATTATTAAAAACTCAACTATGTAACTATACTATGTATTTATCGCAACAACTGTTTGTTGTATCTTCCGACCAACGGTAGAATCACGTACAGTAAACCCTTTTGAAACTTCGTGAATTGTTCTAATTTGAAAATATTTGCATGCTCTGCGCGGCGCCCAGCAGTCACTGGATCACTTCGATGGTCGTGGCCATGGTAACTTGTACTAGTGCGTTTTTATCGTGTATTGAATCTATTCTATTGGTCTATCTGCATCTAGATTAGTGTTTACCAAACGGTGCTCAAGGCTAGCATATTTATTAGATACAACTTGATTATTTTGGATAATGGAAGTGTCATTTCATATTGGATCTTTTCAAATAGAAATTACAGCTACTGCTTTAACAACGTTGATCAGTAGATATTTTTTACATTGTCGTAGAACCACTGGTTCACTTTTTCCTCGTTTTTAGCTCTCCAGTTAATGTTGATCTGGGTCCTTTCGATTGCTAAGTTTAAAACAACAACGACGCTACCAAGGCTATTGGCCGATTCTTTGAAATCCATCAGCTTAAAAACAAATACATAACGTGAACAATTTTTTTTTGGCAGGCTGGGCAATTTTAGCAAGCTATTGCCAGACGAGAGGTATATTTACCCATGCGCTTAAACAGTACAGTCAGGTGGCAGGGTAGGCTTGCCTCCTGACAGGAAAGTGACAGGTTATTTCGTCAACTGACTTTAATTAGGCGACAAAACCTCTCATTAGTAAGGGAGGGGCTTATTACCCTTGATCATTATCGTTAAAAAAATTAGCTTTGATGTGCTTAATATAAGTGGTGCTGAACAGTAAAACTGTTTGTTGTTGTTTGTTTGTTGAACATCTGCCAATGCTGCAAGGTTGTGAGGAGCATGAAAGCNTTTTGGCAGGCTGGTGAATGCATAATGTGAGCAATTTTAGCAAGCTATTGCTAGGCGAGAGATATATTTACCCATGCGCTTAAACAGTACAGTCAGGTGGCAGGGTAGGCTTGCCTCCTGACAGGAAAGTGACAGGTTATTTCGTCAACTGCCTTTAATTAGGGGACGACACCTCTCATTAGTAAAGGAGGGGCTTATTTCCCTTGATCATTATCGTTAATAAATTAGCTTTCATGTGCTTAAGATAAGTGGTGCTGAACAGTAAAACTGTTTGTTGTTGAACATCTGCTAATGCTGCAAGGTTGTGAGGAGCATGAAAGCGCACAAACTATACTTGTTCAAACTAAAAAGAGCTTAGATTGATGTTGGTACAGTACAGCATGTGTCGCCATTGCCTCCAATTTATATCTTACTCTCTTTATCACTTGTCCGTTTTCCATTCCATTGTCGAGTTTTGATTTGTCGTTGTAGTTATTGTCGTGTGACATTATTTACTTGGTGTCTTGTCTTTCTATCTTATTTGATAAAATCCTATTGACTTACCAGTTTTAACTCGTACTCGGTTGAGAATCTTTTTGTAATGCTTTCAATTGGAGCGTTGAATATCGCTCCAGTACCGAAGCTGTAAAAATGTATATTGAAGGTGATAATATCATATTCTTATCATCGGATGTCGCTTCATCATTTCAGGCATATTTTGGTAACCTGTGATCAGTACACCGTAATTTAAGCACGTAAGGCGCACCCCTTATTTTTCAAAATCGTAATTTGTGCATAGATAAGGCGGAGACTTTCCTTAGCCTAATAGCCAGGAAATTACAGGTATAATGTACCGTACTGTGATATGACAGTTGATTGTATACTAACGTGTCGACAAGTAAGTCCCATTTTCCGACTATGAACGCCCAAGCAATGTCACGTCCATACTCTCTTCTCCCTACGTATTCTATTGTTCTTGTTGCATCCTGTCTCCGGATCTTAGTTGAATCTAGAGTGTATTCCAAATAGCGTCCTAGGATCCAAGGATCTTTACTGCAGCCTAACCCATATCTGTATGCAAAAAATATTATCTCAACTAGATGTAAAGAGCTATGTTTTTTAGTGATGTTCACTAGAGAATTTAAAATGGAATTGCAAACTCATTCTGAGATACTCAGTTGAGTAAAACTTTAAATACAGATACAATACTATTTTTCAAACGTTTTCCATATACCTCAGGAATTAAATAGAAATAAAATAAACATGCAGAAATGGATATTCAATAATAGATTAAAAAAATATTTCCAGAATATGAAGGATCATAGGATACTTATTGCCCCTAATGTACCTTATACTCGCTTGCCACTGCGCGCTGCTGGTTGCGTTATGTCGTTCCCAAGCGAAATTCCATTCTTTTGTTCCCCCGTTACGAATAGCTGTGCACAAAACGTCTGATCGGAAAGTGGAAGGTATCACGCTGTGTAAAAATAGTCACGTAGCTCCACGCATCATGTAACTTTAGATGGAAAAAAAATCCACTCTACCTCCAGTCTTCTGGGTTATCCATCCACATTTGGAACATCTCCGTGGCATTTTCAACACACGGTTTGTAGTTATAATAGCAAGCTACCTCGATTCCAATTTCTCTGTTCTCTCTGTGAAATAAATGTACCGGTATAGTAGTATGTCACAAGTAATATAATCATTGGTATACCGTCTATTCATCGCAGATGAACAATGTGTAGCTAAGAGCTAGTTTACCTTTCAAGCAAGGCGGAATCTGATAAGTCATTTTCTTCCCATCCATATACATTATATAAAGAGGGCACGACCTTCTCGAGAACATAGTTCTGTAACGAAATTTTAGCAAATTGTAATGGAAGTTTTCTTATTGTTTATCTAGACCTTGATTAGCATTCTTTGTATTACTTGGTTTAGCGTTTTCGTTTAAGTAATAATTTCAGACTATATAAAAAAGTAGTCGTTCAAAAGAGTTTGAAACTGTGAATGAAGAGACGGTGGAATTATTGTAGATTGGGAAGTTCTTTCAACTTTACCCTTACAGTTTTTGTCTTTAATTCAGTTTCCAAGGAACCCCGTCCTTGCCAATCGTTATGCAAGAGATGAGAATAAGTTGTGTAAAATCTGTGTACTCACTTAAGCTCATTTTGTAAATTAGAAAAACCTCATAAAAGTGATGTAATCCGTTTAGCAAGGCGAGTCTCAAATCACGCCTATTCGTTTGTTAACTATGAAACGAGTAGAGTGGAGTCCATATTTTCCTTTTTCTCGACATGTGAAACAACCGAACCTATGTAATTTTGCCCCTCCCTTCGGCGCCGAGGACAACTTCACCTTTTGCCCCCTATAGCTTCGCCCTTGCTATAATTCCACCAAGTACAAACTTAAGTAATGAATTTATCTATGAAATGTAGTTTTCTACTACACAGAAATACCTAATGGTAAATGATTGTTTACTTCTCGAGTCTTTAATATTCCAGTTACAAGTCGAGAATCCTAGAAATGTTACTAGTTACTGACAAACAACTGGCTTACGGAAAATGTTCCGTAAACCGCTGTACGTCCAAGCATGTAGTCGAAATAATCCATCTTTGCAACAAACGTATCCCACGCGATGTTGCTCGTTTCTCTGCTCAAGTAAACTGTCATGTCAAGCGGTACAAGGATATCCAATCGATTAGCCCTGTTAATATAGGAGTTAGTTCAAGGTTTAAGATCTGTAAATGAGAATAACATGTGATTTATATATAAATGACATGCCTGGCTAGAGTGAATGCGTCATCCAGAAGCTGGGCACGATTTTCTTCCGGAATATATACTGTAATTTTAGATTATTTTTATAAACACCCATGGCCATCACAACTCTATTTTTGATAAAGTGCAAATTTGCCCTTTGATTGATGAAAGCATCGCAGCGGGGATTTTGTAACACTACTATTATCAGTACACTTACTGCTATGTTATAAAATATCCACTATCATATAAAATCCAGATATTGTACAGATATATTACGAAGTATGGGTCCCCGGTTCCCAAAGTTGTTGTAAGTTGTTCCAAGCACCCGCACTATGCACCCTTCTATTGAACTCAGAGCTGTGATTCTTAAGCTATTCGAATGCTCTTCAAATATCAGAATATTTCCCATTACATAGCTGCAATACCATTGAAATATGTTGCAGTACACATGAGGCCCATTATTAGCTATTTTGTTTCTGTTCTGCCCAGCAAACATCGAGGTTTTGTAACCCTAGGAGGTACAGCTATCCTTGGAATTTTTCTACCAAGAATTGATCTAAATGAATAGAATAATAATTTACCCACCGTGAATTCATCGGAATCCAGCTTTTTAGCAATTTTACTCCACATTTCTCGACCGTAATCGACTCTGTAGTAACCCATCGCTTTTATATTCGCGATGAAGAAATCCGTTTCCGATATTGTAACTGTATAAGTAGGAATATTTATTAAAAAATCTGGTTGAGAAATCATTCATAGTATGGTGTATAATTTTGCAACATTGTTATCACCAGTGGTGATTTGAGATTTTAAGAACTTGCGGAACGTGAAATTGGATAGGAATAATAGGGAGGGGGGGGAGGGGGCCTGAAAAATGCTGAAAGCCTGAATTTTCTGTAACGAAAAATTCAACTGTAGTAACAGCGTAAACTTAAGTTAGTATACTGCAACTACGTACATACAATACATATACAGGATACACAGTGTGAATTACATTAATACCATCTATCACCATAATGAAGCAATCTAGAATAACTCAATTTTCCTTGGAGATCATGGGACCGAGAAATCCATTCTTTTTTTTCGTAAATTTTTGAATTATGGGTAATAAGTTACATATCATCTTAGTATCAAAATAAACCGAGACCACGGGCCCGGCGATGAATTTTCAATACCCAATGAAGTATCTATGGAGGTGTGCAATTAACTCTGTATGTAAAATTAAAAGAAAAACATAATCTACTTGATTCGTCCGGTCTTATCCACTCGATATCAAACTCTGATTCATGTAACTTTGTTGAGCTTTTATATGTAAACGGAACGTACCATTGGTAACTGGAAATAAATGTAAATATTTAATACAAATCAGACTATTGAATTAGATCCTTGCTGGATTTGTCTATAGCATGAGCGATTCGTTGTTATATATATAAACAGAACACAACGAGATAAATAATAAGATAATATGAAATTTACCCATATTTCATGCTGCCCTCTGTATAAACTGGTTTTGCGTTAGGATTCAAAAGAAAGTATTCTTGCGACACAGTGTACATCGTTGTCACTGGCATTCTCCGAACAGTTATCAGAGGAAATCCCATTTGCCGCGTCCAGGTCTCCATAATTGTAGCCATGTCTGCTGGCAGCGCTACTCCGTCTCGTGCTGCTTGCTGGAGTAAACAAATCACATTTTTATTTAATCACGTAATTCTGGCAGAATTAAGGCATAGACAAATCCTAATGCTGATGAAGCGTGGATCTGAACAACTAATAATATTACCGAAGATTGAATAATATTAATACTGTCACAAAAAATTCAGTCAGTGCCTGCGCAAAGCCGCCAGGAAAGAATTTATGGTTGGGAATTCCCGGGGCGTGCTCGGTTCCAGGGCATCTTGTTTTTGAAATATAACGTCGCCATGATCTGTGTCGGGATACTCTATCTCGCCACGAGAAATTTGACTGAATCGGTCGAAACATTAGGTCTTGCATAGCGTAAAACCGGCGAACACGCGTTCACTTAATTTATTTATGAGAGAAGATAGATTGTCATCTGTTGCAGATATTTTTAATCTGGAAGTTACGATACGCGTTTAGGTAGGGTAATGGGGAGCCTATATTCCTTCAGTATAATCCACTGATATTGCAGATCTGAAGATCAGTAGACGTTAGAGCACTCCTAAGTAGGATAACGTCCGTATTTTTTAGATTTAGAAGTAATGATATGCGCTTAGGAACGTAATTGAGAGCCTATATTCCTATAGTATATTTCACTGATATTGCAGATCTCAAGATCACTGGAAGTTAAAGCACTCTTGAGTATGATAACGTCCACCTCGGATTCTAATTTAATAGTAGCTCTCGTGGCGTTCTTTCCAGCTCGTTTCAAGCATCATTTGTTTGTACTTACTTCTCCCCAGAAACGGAACAAATCCTTGTCTGTTGCCACGCCATAGGACTGTTCATTCAGATAATTCTGCCGTGAATAAAATACATTGATATCCTGTAAATACTAAATTCGGTTGAGGTAACCACAATATTGCTCTAAAAGTAATCTTAAGAATGTAATTAAGACTACTATTCAGCACATTTTATGCGTTCAATTCTATAAATGTATTTTAACAAGTTGTCATGAGGCTTATGAACCTGGAAGATAAGATACAAATTTAATCGTTAAGCGTTAGTTACTTGAAGTTTTAAGTGTCTTACCGTCAATCCTTTCACGAAGGTGTTTTCACCTAAAAATCCATGGGCCATTCGTACTATGCATGCTCCCTGTAACATTACCACATAAATACTTCCTTGAGTTACTTTTATACTTTATACAGGTAGTCGCCTACCTTACTGTATGTGATTGTACCGAACATAGATAAGATTTCGTCTGGAGTACTGACAGGTCGAATTAGAGGGCTTGACATGGTGAAAGAATCCAGGGATAGTGCGCCACGTAGATCACGACTAATGAATCTTAATTCCTGCAAATCGTAATTGCACTTTTATCGTTATGAAGTTGGACGACAGTAAAACTTTGCTAAGTCGGTATTCAACTTGTCGTAATTTGTTGCAATTCGGAATGACTGNCAGCTTAAAAATAAATACATAACGTGAAATTTTTCTAAATAGTTGCTCTTCTATTATATCGATTTGTATTTTTATCTTAGTCAATATTGATCTTATTGACTTACCAGTTTTAACTCGTACTCGGTTGAGAATCTTTTTGTAATGCTTTCAATCGGATCGGTGAATATCGCTCCAATACGGAAGCTGTAAATATGTTTATTGAAGGCGATAAAATCAAATTCTTATCATACGATACGATTCAACTCTTAGGCATATTTTGGTGACCCGTGATTAGCACACCCATTAGTGACAAGCACACAAGGCGCACCTCCTATTTTCCAAAATCGTAATTTGCGCAGAGATAAGGCGTATACATCCTATAGGGCATATATAAACCAAGATTATGTTTATAGAATTATGAGTGTATTGTCTAGTACTGTGATATGATAGTTAATTGTATACTAACGTGTCGATAAGCACGTCCCNTTATGCGTTCAATTCTATAAATGTATTTTAACAAGTTGTCATGAGGCTTATGAACCTGGAAGATAAGATACAAATTTAATCGTTAAGCGTTAGTTACTTGAAGTTTTAAGTGTCTTACCGTCAATCCTTTCACGAAGGTGTTTTCACCTAAAAATCCATGGGCCATTCGTACTATGCATGCTCCCTGTAACATTACCACATAAATACTTCCTTGAGTTACTTTTATACTTTATACAGGTAGTCGCCTACCTTACTGTATGTGATTGTACCGAACATAGATAAGATTTCGTCTGGAGTACTGACAGGTCGAATTAGAGGGCTTGACATGGTGAAAGAATCCAGGGATAGTGCGCCACGTAGATCACGACTAATGAATCTTAATTCCTGCAAATCGTAATTGCACTTTTATCGTTATGAAGTTGGACGACAGTAAAACTTTGCTAAGTCGGTATTCAACTTGTCGTAATTTGTTGCAATTCGGAATGACTGCTTCCCGCGTGATCACGCCGTTCTTTACTCCCAAATAACCATTATTAATGGTTATATTTGAAAATATATATTTCAGCGACTTTACGCTTTTCAATCTAAGGACGTCAAAACTCGTTGCTGTTATAAAATATCTATTTATTGCATTTAATAATACGCGTAGTTCGCAATATTTTTTACTGTTTAAGTCCGATAAGTGGAATTTGATAACTGATTGATATGACGGTCGCCAGAAATTCAATTTAATTTCTGCTTTGGATACGGATAGTTTTTGTTAGAACTGTAATTGACTATACTCACGGGTTTCCACTCTGGTTGTATCGAAGCCTCTCCCAGATAGGAAAAGTAGTTAGCGAACCCTTCATTGAGCCATGTATTATCCCACCATGCTGGACTAACAAGATTTCCAAACCACTAAAAAAGTAAAAAAGTGATTGACATATTCATTGTTTACCGTCACTTAGTAATACTAGTGCTTGGCTAGGAAGTGGAATAATGGTATTTTCATTACCAACCTGATGCGCGAGCTCGTGTGCAATAACATTTGCTATGAATACTTTGTTACCAATGCTGGTCACATTTTCGGTATAGAATAGATTGGATTCTCGATAGATAACTAGGCCCCAATTCTCCATAGCTCCTGCTGAAAAATCTGGAACTGCTGCTTGATCTGGATAAAGATTTGATAAAGTTATCCCGGGAAATGATGTGATTTCTTACTTATATATTCCGAACTTAGTAACAGGTAATGGGAATAGTAGATTTGAAGTAAGTTGGATAATATAGTGTTGACCCCTCCATATTCCAACAAACCCTTCATTTTTTATAATAAAATTCGTAGAGTTACGTACAAATTTCACACAACAGTGTAGTGTGTATAGTCCACGGAATATTACACCACCCTCGCGCAAGCTGACCTGAGCTGCAACAAATGACGCTGCTGCTTTGCAATGTGTATTATACCTGATTTTGGCAGTGTATACGGTACATCCAAATAGCCCTCGAAAAACTCCAGGATATCAGGAGTGATTTTCGCAGAATAGTCAGCATCTCCTGCTGCTATAAATTCTGGACGACCGTATATTCTTGTCTGTAGTATGATAATAATACGGTTCGATCGGATTAATTTGTATTGGTCCTATGGTAGCTGTGTCTCTCATCATAACTTGTTCATAAATATGTGAAATAAAGACTGAACTTATATCACAAAAATTGCGACTCGAAAATGGAAAGAAATCGTCTGTTGCATGTGTATGAAATCAATATAATGTTGTGTTATACCTGTACATCTTTGCTTGTTTGACTATCGGCGTAAGCAAAGTCGCTTACTATCATCGCCAGCAAGTAGGTAGACATGGGAACGGTTTCTTGGAAAACAGTAGCATTCCAATCTTGGCTGTCAAATGTAGCGTACTGTGAAAAAAAACAGGATTCCACTAAAGAAAAAGTACTTCATATACGCCCGGCTTCAAACCATTTGCACCAATTGCTCGCGTTTTTATTAAAATGTACTTTGATAAATTTCATTCATTAACTCACGTAAACTTTCCAAGCGCACATTTTAATTGCTTTCCATTGATTTCAAGTAGGCGTTTTTAGTTATATTTATCNGAAATTTTAGCAAATTGTAATGGAAGTTTTCTTATTGTTTATCTAGACCTTGATTAGCATTCTTTGTATTACTTGGTTTAGCGTTTTCGTTTAAGTAATAATTTCAGACTATATAAAAAAGTAGTCGTTCAAAAGAGTTTGAAACTGTGAATGAAGAGACGGTGGAATTATTGTAGATTGGGAAGTTCTTTCAACTTTACCCTTATAGTTTTTGTCTTTAATTCAGTTTCCAAGGAACCCCGTCCTTGCCAATCGTTATGCAAGAGATGAGAATAAGTTGTGTAAAATCTGTGTACTCACTTAAGCTCATTTTGTAAATTAGAAAAACCTCATAAAAGTGATGTAATCCGTTTAGCAAGGCGAGTCTCAAATCACGCCTATTCGTTTGTTAACTATGAAACGAGTAGAGTGGAGTCCATATTTTCCTTTTTCTCGACATGTGAAACAACCGAACCTATGTAATTTTGCCCCTCCCTTCGGCGCCGAGGACAACTTCACCTTCTGCCCCCTATAGCTTCGCCCTTGCTATAATTCTTACAGTACAAACTTAAGTAATGAATTTATCTATGAAATGTAGTTTTCTACTACACAGAAATACCTAATGGTAAATGATTGTTTACTTCTCGAGTCTTTAATATTCCAGTTACAAGTCGAGAATCCTAGAAATGTTACTAGTTACTGACAAACAACTGGCTTACGGAAAATGTTCCGTAAACCGCTGTACGTCCAAGCATGTAGTCGAAATAATCCATCTTTGCAACAAACGTATCCCACGCGATGTTGCTCGTTTCTCTGCTCAAGTAAACTGTCATGTCAAGCGGTACAAGGATATCCAATCGATTAGCCCTGTTAATATAGGAGTTAGTTCAAGGTTTAAGATCTGTAAATGAGAATAACATGTGATTTCTATTTAATTGACATGCCTGGCTAGAGTGAATGCGTCATCCAGAAGCTGGGCACGATGATCTTCCGGAATATACTGTAATTTTAGATTATTTTTATAAACACCCATGGCCATCACAACTCTATTTTTGATAAAAGTGCAAATTTGCCCTTTGAGTGATAAAAGCGTCACAGCGGGCATTTTTAACACTACTGCTATTATTACACTTGCTGCTATCTTATAAATTATCCACTATCATATAAAATCCAGATATTGTACAGATATATTACGAAGAATGTGTCCCCGGTTCCCCAAAGTTGTTGTAAGTTGTTCCAGGCACCCGCACTATGCACCCTTCTATTGAACTNTCATAAGTTGTTCATAAATATGTGAAATAACGACTGAACTTATATCACAAAAATTGCGATTCGAAAATGGAAAAAAATCGTCTGTTGCATGTGTATGAAATCAATATAATGTTGTGTTATACCTGTACACCTTTGGTTGTTTGACCATCAGTGTAAGCAAAGTCGCTTACTATCATCGCCAGCAAGTAGGTAGACATGGGAACGGTTTCTTGGAAAACGGTAGCATTCCAATCTTGGCTGTTAAATGTAGCGTACTGTGGGGGAAAAAACAGGAATCCACTAAAGAGAAAGTACTTCATATACGCTCGGCTTCAAACCATTTGCACCAATTGCTCGCGGTTTTATTAAAATGTACTTTGATAAATTTCATTCATTAACTCACGTAAACTTTCCAAGCGCACATTTTAATTGCTTTCCATTGATTTCAAGTAGGCGTTTTTAGTTATATTTATCCATACCAACCCTTCACCGGACATAATGTATGTGCCCTTTGTCGCCACGACTTACGTCTAAGGGTCTGATTGGAGAAGACAAACATAGCCGTACACCCCCACCCAGATTGTCATGGAGTTAATTATGATAACCAGATTTCCATACCTTGTATGACTCCGGTGGCATGTTTGAAATTGCGTGATGATTTTGGTCAGCCCTGTACCATAAAGTGATCGTAAAGTTAGCCTTGAAAGCTGGCTCGTCAAAGCAAGGGAATGTTTTTCGAGCTTCTGTAGCTTCCATTTGCGTAGTCGCGATCACCCTGTGCATACAATATTTCTTTTTAGTCATAAAAGGAACTTGAGGAATAGATCATACAGTTAATTGCACTTCGGAAGTTATACAGATATTGTACTGTACGATACTAGCACAGGCAAACACTAGGAATTTGAGCAAATGACAAATTGTAAACTACCTACTTAATAAATTGTTCGTAAAGGTCTTACTCACACGAGTTCGCCTGCACTATTTGTGTATTCACTCTTATAAAGTCCAGCAAGATCGTCCGCTAGCTCGCCCATGAAATTGCTCACAGTTAATGAGTAGTAACCGTTCTGCATACATTCTTCTGTAGTGGTGACTATCAGATACTGATTTCGTACGTAGAACTCAACTTTCTCTATTGCCACTGTTGCGCCATTGCTCGATATTTCTACTTTGTCGTTGTCTATGGTCAACTCACTATATAAAGAGTAAAATGACATTGAGAAATTGATTTCCATAACTCGTGTACTGTAATCCTATGTTTCCGTATTTAGTAATCCACATACTTGCTATGTATGATAACGTATTTAGTCGGTATCTTGCAGTGGTAACGTACTGTACTAGTTCCGTGGAACCAGTATTTTCCATCGGTATCTGGTTCCAGTACCGGTCGTAGGTCGACGTCGTAGTCGTCTGGGATAAGGTTATCAGGCAGTCGTATGTTATACCACGGTTCCTGTTATATAGGCTGTGCTGTTATAAACCAACAAGAGCCTTAAATTCTGTTTTGTTACAAAAAAGTAATCAGCATTCGCAAGCTCTTTCTAACTTAGAACTAAATTCCGAATCCCAAAGTTTTTGGCTCTAATCCAGAGGAAGCACATAAGTCTTACCTCTACCTCGGTGCTTGTAGTGGTGGTGGATTGAGTAGTGGCCGCTGTTTGTCTCGTTGTTTGTTCAACTGGTTTTGTGATTGTGGTTTCTACTTTCAATTCGCATTCTGGTCTTCCGAAATAACCGACTAGTAATCCTGCAAAAAAAGAACGAAGAATAGTCGAAAATATAAAACCCTTTCAACAAGTAGCACAACACCACAGTACAGTGTCGGAATGTATCCCTAAATATAACATTCTTGATGTTTCAATCGAGAGCCTTATTCCAGTCGCCATAGTTGTATTACAATTGAATACATCGTCCGATTGATCATACCTTCGGCTACTATAATGGCAAGAACGACACAAGTGTACAAAATTATTGCAGTTCTTGACAAGAAAATTCCTTTCTTCGTTAATTTGACTGAGCCCATTGACTTGTAGGTTTCCTGTTTTTCCATGGCTCATGTGTAGCGGATCATACTCATATACAGTACCTTCTTATCAAATTCCAAACTGCAATTAACTCAAGAAGATATTTAACCACAGACACATGCCTGATAATTTATAAATCATTGCCAAATTGTGCATAATAAAGTGCATACAGCGTAATACTAAACCAGTGTAATAAATTAATAAACTCTTAGCTGAACAGTGTTTGTTAGTAAATAAGTATAATGATGTTCAAGCCTTAGTCAACAGTTGAAATATGGAGTTACATAATGACAATGTCTTGATAAATATGTCAGAAATGTTTATTAATTGTCGATAACTGTTTAGTTAAACGAATCTATTGCAGCTATGTGTACTCTGTTTGATGCATAATTTGTTAATGATTTATGAGATTTGTGTAGAATATGTGGTAAAAAAACTACCAAATACTAGAGTAAACGCAATGGCGATTGGGCCAATTCCTATCCTTCTTCAAGACACTATTTTAAGATCACCGTACTTGAAGTGGAAATTAGCATTAGTTAAATTACTCAGGAAATATATAAGGCATTGCGGGAGTGGTTAATACTTCTATTTAAAATATTATAATCATCCTGTTCTTGAATATTCAACAAGCCGAGTACATGTTCATAACATTGAAATTTATTAGCTGTTGTTGGTGAATTTGAGGTAAAATTTGAAAGTGGGATTTTTAAACAAAAATTTCATGTAATTGCTTTAACATTGATTAGTAGACATTTTGTACATTGTCGTAGAACCACTGGGTCACTTTTTCCTCATTTTCTCTTCGCCAATTAATGTTGATCTTGGTCCTTTCCATTGCTGCGTTTAGAACGACAACGACGCCACCAAGTCTATTGGCCGATTCTTTAAAATCCGTCAGCTTAAAAATAAATACATAACGTGAACTTTTTCTAAATAATTGCTCTTCCATTATAACGATTTGTATTTTTATCTTAGCCAATATTAATCTTATTGACTTACCAGTTTTAACTCGTACTCGGTTGAGAATCTTTTTGTAATGCTTTCAATCGGATCGGTGAATATCGCTCCAATACGGAAGCTGTAAATATGTTTATTGAAGGCGATAAAATCAAATTCTTATCATACTATATCGCTTTATCGTTTCAACTCTTAGGCATATTTTGGTGACCCGTGATTAGCACACACACCCATTAGTGACAAGCACACAATGCGCACCTCCTATTTTCCAAAATCGTAATTTGCGCAGAGATAAGGCGTATACATCCTATAGGGCATATATAAACCAAGATTATGTTTATAGAATTATGAGTGTATTGTCTAGTACTGTGATATGATAGTTAATTGTATACTAACGTGTCGATAAGCACGTCCCATTTTCCGACCAGAAACGCCCAGGCAATGTCACGTCCATACTCTCTTCTTCCTATGTATTCTATCGTTCTTGCTGCATCCTGTCTACGGATCTTAGTTATATCGAGAGTGTATTCCAAATAGCGTGCTAGGATCCAAGGATCTTTACTGCAGCCTAACCCATATCTATATTAATTAAATATTCCGAATGAAGTTTCAACTTAACTTGAACTAAGTTTCATAGAGATGTTCCATAGAGAATTTAAACTCATTGTCCTTCGAATAGCAAATGTTCTAGAATACTTTTATAATTCCAAGACACTTCGAATATCTTTAATATTATGCAGGCAACTGATGAATGGATGGGCTTCAATTTGTTCCATGAGGTACTCAGATAAGATAAAAGAAAATTAAAAACAAGCTATTTTGCAATATTTTTTATGTTTTCCGCGAATTAATTCTGAATTACAAATTAAAAATACTTAACTCAATAATTTTTCATAGAATTTTAAATAAAAAAATATTTGTAGAATAAGATTTGAAATGCTGGATTCGATATAAGAATACTAGACTTGAATTCAATATTGTGCATCTCCAACGACCAGTAATTTATTAGTTTGTTATAGCCATCGTACCTTATGCTCTCTTGCCACTGCGCATTTTTGGTTGCTTTATGTCGTTCCCAAGCGAAATTCCATTCTTTTGTTCCTCCGTTACGAATAGCGGTGCATAAAATGTCTGATCGGAAAGTGGAAGGAATCACGCTGTGTAAAAATAATCGGTTAATGAGAGCAAGACACATCCCTTGATTGCTATGAGAATTAGACTCGACTTTACCTCCAGTCATCCGGGTTATTCATCCACATTTGGAACATCTCTGTAGCATTTCCAACACACGGTTTGTAGTTATAATAGCAAGATATCCGTATTCCAATTCCTCTGTTCCCCCTATGAATTAAATGTATTGGTATTACAGTTACATGTAATAGTTGATAGTGTATATGGGTTCTAGGTACTACGGTTACGTTAAGGTCCGTGAAGAATAGGTTGTGAAGAAAGGGAGGGTAGAAGATATAAGCCTCCATGAGACTTATTTTTGCAACATAGTTAATTTCAAATCCATATTGAGAATATATGCACTGGGTATGATGACTATATAGCATTGTATCAGTAACAGTCAAATAAATATATAGCGTAATTTCTACCCCTGATAATGGTACCTTAGACTCATTTCCCTACGTACAGTTGTATAATTTACCTTTCAAGCATTGCTGAATCTGATAAGTCATCTTCTTCCCATCCATAAACATTATATAAAGAGGGCACGACCTTCTCGAGAACATAGTTCTGTAACGAAATTTTAGCAAATTGTAAGAGAAGTTTTCCTATTGTTTATCTACACCTCGATTAACATACTTTGCAGTAATTAGCTTGGTGTTTTCGTTCTAGCTTGGTGTTTTCGTTCTAAGTATTAAATTATCAGCAAATATCGCTTAAAGATATACCCTGTAACCAAACCTACAATTCGATTTTGCCTCCCCTACCCTTCGGCGCCCTGGACAACCTCACCGTATGCACCCTTTAGCTACGGCCCTGTTATGGATTTCTAAAAGTAAAATGAAGTAATAATTGCAACAACTGTATCTTTGGATCCCATTTTCTCCTATCCAGTAATTCTGAATGTCAAAGAATTGTTTACTTCCCGAGTATTAAAACTCAGTTCCTGTTCTCCAGAGTTCAAAGAGTTCAAATTTGTCACTAACTCGAGTCAGTTAACGCAATTCGAGTTAACATTTTCACAGATGGTCGAATGTTTCATCGACAAGCGTTTCATGAAGTTAGCATTCCAGCAATTTGAACTAAATATTAGCTACTGACAAATAACTGGCTTACGGAAAATGTTCCATACACCAATGTACGTCCCAGCATGTAGTCGAAATAACCCATCTTTGCAACAAACGTCTCCCACGCGATGTTGCTTGTTTCCCTGCTCAGGTACACTGTCATGTCAAGCGGTACAAGGACATTCAATCGATTAGCCCTGTTAATATAGGAGTTAGTTCAAGGTTTAAGATCTGTAATTACCGAGACCATGTGATTTGTATATGATTGACATGCCTGGCTAGGGTGAATGCGTCATCCAGAAGCTGGGCACGATTTTCCTCCGGAATATACTGTAATTTGAAAATATCCATGATTATATAGCTTAATTATTTAATGAAAGTTAGAACTTTCCTCGAATTTGAATTTGAGGTGATGAAAGCCATTATAGCGTGCATTTAAAACTACTGCTATCAGTACACTTACTGCTATCTCATAAATTCTAAATACAGTACAGATATATTGTGTAAATTGTTCCATTACCCGGAAATAGGAAATAGTTGAAACCTTCGTTAAGCTTAGAGCTGTGGTTCTAAACCTTTTTAAATGTTCGTATCTTTCAAAAATCAGACTATTTCTCAATGTAAAGCATTGAAATGCACTACAGTACCCATAGGCTACTCTGTTGCTTTTGAACAGCAAATATAGCCTAGGTTTTAAAGCGTTTTTCAGGGCATGTGGAAATTTTGTTCCCCTTGGAGGTACATGTATCTTTAGTTAAACGTCAACGACTCAGTTATATAAAATAATAATTCACCAACCAATTTTGTTCCCCTGTGAGGTACAGGTATCTTTTAGTTAAGCGTTAACGACTCAATTATATAAAATAATAATTTACCCACCGTGAATTCATCGGAATCCAGCTTCTGAGCAATCTTACTCCACATTTCTCGACCGTAATCGACTCTGTAGTACCCCGTTGCTTTTATATTCGCGATGAAGAAATCCGTTTCCGATATTGTGACTGTATAAGTAGGAATGGTTATTATTTGTAATGTGAATCATTCATAACGTGGTCTATGGAGGTGTGTTGTTAACTCTGTAATGTATTATGAAAATAGATAAAACATAAACTACTTGATTCGTCCGGTCTTATCCACTCGATATCAAACTCTGGTTGATGTAACTTTGTTGAGCTTTTGTATGTAAACGGAACATACCACTGGTAACTGAAAATAAACGTAAATATTGAACACAAATAAAACTACTGATTATGTACTATGATATTCACCCATATTTCATGCTACCCTCTGTATAAACTGGTTTTGCGTTAGGATTCAAGAGAAAGTATTCTTGCGACACAGTATACATCACTGTTAGTTGCATTCTCCGAACAGTTATTAGAGGAAAGCCCATCTGTCGCGTCCAGGTCTCCATAATTGTAGCCATGTCTGCTGGCAGCACTATTCCTTCTCGTGCTGCTTGCTGAAGTAAACATTTTAGAGTATTATTCATTTCTAGGATGCATAAGTACCTCCGTTTCAAATTAGGTACAGTCCCGTTGATAAATGGTCACGTTATTTCAACACAAGCCGTATATACCATATAGATATGGATTATACTACTTAAATATATTTAATGATATTTGATCAAGTTCATCACCAGCATCCTTTTGTGGGTACTTACTTCTCCCCAGAAACGAAACAAATCCTTGTCCGTTGCCGCGCCGTAGGACAGTTCATTCAGATAATTCTGCAGTGAAAAAAATAATGTAAATACTATAATTGGATAAAAATCGGTCTTTTATCTGAAGTTCCAGAAGTTCTAAGTGTCTTACCCTTAATCCTCGCACGAAGGTGTTTTCACCCAAAAATCCGTGGACCATTCGTACTATGCATGCTCCCTGTAACATTTCCAAATAAATACTTATTAAACCTTTTACCTCCCGGAGTTACTTTTATACTTTATACATTTAGTTGCTCACTTTACTGTAGGTGATTCTATCAAACATAGATGAGATCTCGGCTGGAGTACTGACTGGCTGAATTAAAGGTCTTGATGTTGTAAAAGAATCCACGGCTAGTGCATTGCGTAGTTCATCACTTATGAATCTCACTTCCTGCAAATTGTGTTGCCATTATATTGTTGTGAAGTATAGCCCAGTATACCCCTGCTAAGTCAGTATTTAAAACGAATTAGTTTGTTGCAATTCGGAATGACTGAATCGCGTGATGCCGAGGCGCGGTTGACTCACTTTGTGGTCAACTTTGGCTCTCACCTATTTGATCAATGTGGAATCACATGCATACTATTGTACTACAGTTTTGTACTCCACAATTCCCATTGTAGTCGAGACATTGTTTTTCAAAGTTAGAATTTTTATTAAATAATATCAAATTTTTATTTATAAGAATCACGATGCTAGCAGTCGTATTTATTGTCAGCTCAGCGCGAAATGCTGGTTGTAGGCAATTCACAAACACCTATACATACCTCCGTAGGCGACAGAGTAATATATACAGTATGCTCTATAATATGTACTATATATCTCGACTTCAGGTGTATAAAAATGTGCTTTAATTTGATATACAATGTTAATGTCTACTTTGATACTGATAGTCCTTTTTATAACTGTAAATGTCTATACTTACGGGTTTCCAGTCCGGTTGTACCGAAGCTTCGCCCAGATAGGAAAAGTAAGTAGCGAACCCTTCATTGAGCCATATATTATCCCACCATGTAGGACTAACAAGATTTCCAAACCACTAAAAAGGTGAAAAAGTGATTGGCATATTCATTGTTTACTGTCACTTTGTAATTGTAGTGCTTTAATGGGAGCTCAAATAATGGTAGTCTGTACCGACTTAACTTAACCAACCTGATGTGCGAGCTCGTGTGCAATAACGCTTGTTATAGTTATCTTGGAACCAATGCTGGTTACATTCTCGGTGTAGAATAGATAGGACTCTCGATAGGTAACAAGGCCCCAATTCTCCATAGCTCCTGATGCAAAATCTGGAACTGCGGCCTGATCTGGTTAAATAATTCGATAAAGTTATCTTCATAAGTGTTTTACCGTGCTTTTGTTTTTAATTTGTATTAACTTGATTTCAAATATTAATTTCATCAATTCCAACAGGGTATCCTCATTAGAGTAACGCTTTTCCCCGTTTCTGACATAGTCGAAATAAAGTAATAGATATGTGGGAATACCAAAATTTGACAAGATTGGTACCGAGACCTGTAACTGCACAGACCCCACACTGCAACCCTCCCCCGTGAATAACAGGGTATTTGTATATTAAATTCAAAGTCAGATGGATGATATAGTGTTGACTCCTCCATATTACATCTATATTCCAATTAACCATTCACTACATAGCCTGAAATATAACGGATAGATAAGTTTTATTTCCTTTTTTTATCATAATAAAAGACGCGGAGGTTGGCTGTAAAACTAGAATTGTGCCACAATTATTTGAAAGGTTTTTCAAATAAACACCTGTTATATGTCATTTAAATTCATCGTGGCCCAGTGTGACCTGTATTCTCTTTAAGTAACATCAGTTATTAAAATGGGTAGCTGAATAGGTTAAAAAAACTCTTGCTTCTATCCTGGAGATTCTCCAATAAATATCAAAAGGTCGCCCTGACCCCTCATTATAATTATTTAGCAATGGGAGCTATAGCTATAACCTACTTAGCCTACTTGTTGGCGTCACTGCATGTTGTGGACTAATGTACGTAAATAGTATATGAAGGATGCCTGGGCTGGTTTTTATACCCCGTCCACTACTGCTTTGCAATGTGTATTATACCTAATTTCGGCAGTGTATACGGTATATCCAAATAGCCCTCGAAAAACTCCAGGATATCAGGAGTTATTCTAGCAGAATAGTCAGCATCTCCTGCTGCTATAGATTCTGGACGTCCGTATATCCTTGTCTGTAGTATGATAATAATACGGATCGTCACAAAAAATAATCGGTAAGAAATTGTTAAATTGTTCGAAATGTATATTCTATTCTATTATACCTGTACACCTTTGCTTGTTTGACTATCGGTGTAAGCAAAGTCGCTTACTATCATCGCCAGCAAGTAGGTAGACATGGGAACGGTTTCTTGGAAAACTGTAGCATTCCACTCTTGTCCGTCAAATATATCATACTGTGAAAAATCAACATGCACTATAAGTTAACTCATCCATATTCATCATTTAGTAAGTGGGTAAATTGCCAATCCTCGGTAGAGTATTATATCATATTGCCCCAACATATCATACGAGCCGCAGCCCATATACCATGGGATTAATTAACCCATGAAATACAGTTTTCCATACCTTATATGACTGCGGTGGCATGTTTGAAATTGCGTGATGATTTTGGTCAGCCCTGTACCATGAAGTGATCGTAAAGTTAGCCTTGAAACTAGGCTCGTCAAAGCAAGGGAATGTTTTTCGGCATCCGTAGGTTCCATTTTTGTAGTCGCGATTACCCTGTGCATATAACATTTTCGGTTTATTCAAGTAATAGCTCATGCTATTCATTTTCATTTATCGTTATGATTTTACGTTAAACCAACGGGCCCTGGCGATTATAGTTATGCATTTACAACATAACGACCATACCTTATTGTGTTTATCTGGTAATATAAACGCTTATCAACAACAGAATTATTATATCTGTTAGTAGTTAATGGTTATTGAATATGAGCTAAGCAAGTAGTTTTTATTTTACGGTGTATTGTACTACGTAATATGTGATATATGATCAATGTTGCAGTGATTCAAGTCGGTGTTTTAAGTGACTTGACTCAATTCAGTTTACTTGTCGTACTTGACTTGACTTGAAACTGGAATGTACAATAACACGACTTCAATAAAGTCATTTTATATGTATGTATAGAAATAATATTGTCTCTCGTATTAAATTAGTCATTATATATTAAGTTAGTCATATAAAATCACTTTGGCTTTGACTCGACTTAACTAGAATGACATCTGTCGAGAAAATCGTCTCGGTTCAAGTGAAATACTCGACTTGACTTGGAACAATCCTGAAATGACTTTGACTTAGGACTCTACTTTAGTGACTCCCGTTAGGTGATATGAATAATTGTTGTAGGTGGCACAGGGGGCGTGGAGAAGGGAGCATTGTACTTTAAAGATTTAGTACAGTGATTATACAGGCACATGTACACAAAGTTACAAATATATTGCACTGCATAGTACTGGCAAGTTAATATGGACTTTAGGTTTGCAATTAAAGCAAATACCTACTTAATAAATTGTTCATAAAGGTCTTACTCACACGTTTTCGCCTTCACTATTGGTGTATTCACTCTTATAAAGTCCAGCAAGATCATCCGCTAGCTCGCCTATGAAATTGCTCACAGTTAATGAGTAGTAACCGTTCTGCATACATTCTTCTGCAGTGGTGACTATCAGATACTGATTTCGTACGTAGAACTCAACTTTCTCTATTGCCACTGTTGCGCCATTGCTCGATATTTCTACTTTGTCGTTGTCTATGGTCAACTTACTATATAAAGAGTAAAATGACATTGAGAAATTGNTTAAAGGTTGTGCTGTTATAAATTTTCTCGCTCTTAAAAAAGACCATTCTTGCTTTATGTGCAACAAAGAAGATTATGCATTATTGCATTATTGCATTATTATATTTATGATGTTTTATTTCGAACATATTTAAAGTTAAACTGGTTCGTAACCTTTGAACTTCCTGTATATACATGGTATAATAAAATACGAAATTCTAATTCAACGAGAGCCTTAAATTCTGTTTCGTGGCAAAAAATGTAACTGTCATTCGCAAGCTCTTCCTAGCTTCCTAATCTCTAATTTTTTTGTCTGTACACCCGAGGCAGCACATAAGTCTTACCTCTACTTCGGTGCTTGTAGAGGTGATGGATTGAGTTGTGGCCGCTGTTTGTCTCGTTGTTTGTTCAACTGGTTTTGTGATTGTGGTTTCCACTTTTAAATCGCATTCTGGTCTACCGAAATAACCGACTAGTAATCCTGCATATAAGAAAGTAGAATAGTCTAAAATAGTCTTTTTGTAGTTTTTATACGTCAAAGGATAATACCCTTTCTGAGAGATAAGCAAGATAGCCAAGGTTTACCTAAAGCTTTACCCCTAAAATATTAATACTCTTTTAACAAATAGCACAACACTACAGTACCTTATAAGCAGGAGTTGAGCTAAAATAATTGCGATATTCTTCAATCCTAATCCTAATTATTAGTTTGTCAGAATGGATTCCTAAATAAAACATTCTTGATGTGTGTCAATCAAGAGCCTCCATTCCAGTCGTCATAGTTGTATTACTATTAAATACATCGTCTGATTGAATAATACCTTCGGCTACTATTATGGCAAGAACGACACAAGTGTACAATATTATTGTAGTTCTTGACAAGAAAATTCCCTTCTTCGTTAACTTGACTGATTCATTTCCAATTGACTCGCGAGTTTCCTGTTTTTCCATGGCTCGTACGTAGCCAAGCATACACACACAGTACCTTCTTCAGAGATTCCAACCCACAATTAACCACATAACCCATACCTGCAAATTTATAAATCATTGCCAAATGGCGCATATTAAAGGGCAAACAGTGCCATACTAAACCCCAGTGTAAAATAAATAATAAACCCTTAGCTGAACAGTGTTTATTAGTAAGTATATTGATATTCAGCACATAGGCCCTAGTCAACAGTTGAAATATGGAGTTACATAATAACACTGTCTGGACAAATATGTCAGAAATTTTTTATTAATTGTCAATAACTGTTTAGTTAGACGATTTTATTGCAGCTATATGTACTCTGTTTGATGCATAATTTGTTAATCATTTATGTAATAATTGTGTAGATTCTGTGGTAAAGACACTGGATCAAATACTAAAGTGAACGCAATGGCGATTGGGCCAATTCCCTATCCTTATTCAAGACACTATTTTCAGATCACTGTACTTGAAGTGGAAATTAGCATTAGTTCAATTACTCAGAAAATATATTGGGCATTATGGGAGCGGGCAATACAATGCGCCTCTTCTAATCACCCAATGAACTACCGAGGGTTCAAAATATTATAATCATCCTGTTCTTGAATATACAACCAGTCGAGATCATGTACATAATATTGAAATTTTATTAGCTGTTGTTGGTGAATTTGAGGTTAATTATGAAAGTGAGATTTTCAAACAAGAAATTTCAGTTATTGCTCCAACATTGATTAGTAGACATTTTGTACATTGTCGTAGAACCACTGGGTCACTTTTTCCTCGTTTGCAGTCCGCCAATTGATGTTGATCTGGGTCCTTTCCATTGCTGTGTTTAAAACGACAACGACACTGCCAAGGCTATTGGCAGATTCTTTGAAATCTTGCAGCTTAAAAATAAATACATAACGTGAACTTTTCCATATAGGTCCATAAAGGTCTTCCATTTTATAGATCTGTATATATCTTTGTTGTCGTGTGACATTATGAAGTTGGTGTCTAGCATTTTTTTATCTTATTTGATATAAATCTTATTGACTTACCAGTTTTAACTCGTACTCGGTTGAGAATCTTTTTGTAATGCTTTCAATCGGATCGGTAAATATAGCTCCAGTACCGAAGCTGTAAAAATATATATTGAAGGCGATAAAATCAAATTCTTATCATACGCTTTAGCATTTTATGTATAGTTTGGTGAACCGTGATTAGCACACCGTAATTTAAGCGCATAAGGCGCACCTTCCATTTTAATAGTTCCCCCTGATAGCCAGTAAATTACGGTAATAATGTCCCTTACTGTGATATGATAATTAAATCTATACATACGTGTCCACAAGTAAGTCCCATTTTCCAACTATAAACGCCCAGGCAATGTCACGTCCATACTCTCTTCTTCCTATGTATTCTATTGTTCTTGCTGCATCCTGTCTCCGGATCTTAGTTGAATCGAGAGTGTATTCCAAATAGCGTCCTAGGATCCAAGGATCTTTACTGCAGCCTAACCCATATCTGTATTCAAAAAATATCCCGGGTGAAGTTTTAACTCTTTGTGAACACTTTGACTTGATGTAATGAATTATGTTTCATAAAGATGTTCAATAGAGAATTAAACTCATTGTCCTTCGAATAGTAAACTGTTCTAGAATATTGAATATATAATCCCGGAACACCTCGAATATCTTTGATATAATGCAAGCCACTGATGGGGCGGCTTTCCCTAACGAATTAAATTTGTTTCATTGAGTACTTGAATAATAAAAGAAAATCAAAGCAAGCTATTTTACAATAGTTTTCATGTTCAACGGGAAGTAAATTTGAATTACAAATTAAAACTACATAAATTGATAATTCTAAATAAAAAAATATTTCTAGAATAGAATTCGAGAAGATTGGATTCGATATAAGAATTATAAACGTTAATTCAGTATTGTGCATCTTCAACCACAAGTAATTTGCAAATTACTTATAGCCATTGTACCTTATGCTTGCTTGCCACTGCGCATTGTTGGTTGCGTTATGTCGTTCCCAAGCGAAATTCCATTCTTTTGTTCCTCCGTTACGAATAGCTGTGCATAAAATGTCTGATCGGAAAGTGGAGGGAATCACGCTGTGTAAAAATAGTCGGTTAATGATAGCAACACACATCCTGAATTCTATGAGAATTAGACTCGACTTTACCTCCAGTCCTCTGGGTTATTCATCCACATTTGGAACATCTCTGTAGCATTTCCAACACATGGTTTGTAGTTAAAATAGCAAGATATCCGTATTCCAATTTCTCTGTTCTCTCTATGAATTAAATGTATTGGTATTACAGTTACATGTACTAGTTGATAGTGGAAATGGGTTCTACGTACTCGGGTTACGCTAAAGTTCGTGAGGAATAGGTTGTGAAGGAAGGGAGGGTAGAAGATATAAGCCTCCATAAGATTTATTTTGGTTACATGGTTAATTTCAGATCCATATTGCAAATATATGCACTGGGTATGATGATTATATAGCATTGTATCAGTAACAGTCGAATAAATATATAGCGTAATTTCTACAGCCTGAGATACCTTACATTAATTTCCCAGTGCAGTTGTACAATTTACCTTTCAAGCATTGCTGAATCTGATAAGTCATCTTCTTCCCATCCATAAACATTATATAAAGAGGGCACGACCTTCTCGAGAACATAGTTCTGTAACGAAAATTTAGCAAATTGTAATGGAAGTTTTATTATTGTTTATCTAGACCTTCTAGACCTTGATTATCATTCTTTGATATATATATACTCTGTAACCAAACCTTCAATGCAATTTTGCCTCCCCCCCTACCCTTCGGCGCCCTTGGCAACCTCGCCTTATGTACCTCTAGGTACGGCGCTTTTATGAATTTACTCAGCGCAAAGAAACGAAATAAAAATGCGGCAATTGTATCTTAGAAATTCATTTTAACTAGACAGTAATTCGTCATTTGAAAGAAATGTTTACTTCATGAGTATAAAGGATCTAATCAGATCCTGTTTTCCAGTCACAAATCGAGTTCTAGAAAAGTTATGTACTCGTAACTAACTCGAGTAAGTTAACGCAATTCGAGTGAACATTTTCAAAGGTAGCCGAATGTTACATTGACGAGTGTTTCATGAACTTAGTATTTTAGTTAATTGAACTAAATATTTGCTACTGACAAACTACTGGCTTACGGAAAATGATCCATAAACCGATGTACGTCCCAGCATGTAGTCGAAATAATCCATCTTTGCAACAAACGTCTCCCACGCGATGTTGCTCGTTTCCCTGCTTAGGTAAACTGTCATGTCAAGCGGTACAAGGACATCCAATCGATTAGCCCTGTATATGAGTAAGTTCAAGGTTTAAGATCTGTAATTAACGAGACCATGTGATTTATATTTGATTGACATGCCTGGATAGAGTGAATGCGTCATCCAGAAACTGGGCACGATTTTCCTCCGGAATAAACTGTAATTCGAAAATATATAAAAATATCCATGATTATACAGCTCTATCATTTAATGTAAGTTTTAATTTACCGGATATTCTCAACACTACTGCTATCAATACCTTTACTGCTATCGTATAAATTGTACAATATCTTATAATTTCTACATATTGTACAGATATATTGCAAAGAACATATCCCCAGTAGGTTTCAGTAAGTATTGGAAATGGTTGAAAGTGGGCCATCCGTAGTATGCACCCTTTGTTGAGCTTATAGCTGTGGTTCTTAAACTTCTGGTTCTGGGAGGTACAGCTATCCTTAGTTAAACATCAATGACCTAAATGAATGGAATAATAATTTACCCACCGTGAATTCATCGGAATCCAGCTTTTGAGCAATTTTACTCCACATTTCTTGACCGTAATCGACTCTGTAGTAACCCATCGCTTTTATATTCGCGATGAAGAAATCCGTTTCCGATATTGTAACTGTATAAATATGAAAGCTTTACATGCGTTCCTGAAAACAGAGCGCGAAGCGAATCAGTGCTGACATTCAACTTTAGTAATCATCGAAAACCTAGGTTAGTATACTGTAACAACGTGCAGACAAAACACCCACGGGAAACCCAACGTAAATTAAATTGATATCATTCTTCCACCATATTGAAGCAAATGGTTACCAAGCTGCACATCATTTAAGTAATAAGAATCGAGTCCCCAGTCCGACGATGCATTTTCATGGAGGTCTATGGAGGTGTGTTGTTAACTCTGTATTGCATTATGAGAATAGATAAACATAAACTACTTGATTCGTCCGGTCTTATCCACGCAATATCAAACTCTGGTTGATTTAATTTTGTTGAGCTTTTGTATGTAAACGGAACATACCACTGGTAACTGAAAATAAACGTATATATATTAAACACAAATCAGATTATTGAATATGTGCTATGAAATATACCCATATTTCATGCTTCCCTCTGTATAAACTGGTTTTGCGTTCGGATTCAAAAGAAAGTATTCTTGCGACACTGTATACATTGTTGTTGTTGGTATTCTCCGAACAGTTATCAGTGGAAATCCCATTTGCCGCGTCCATGTCTCCATAATTGTAGCCATGTCTGCTGGCAGCGCAAATCCGTCTAGAGCTGCTTGCTGCAGGAAACATTTCAGGAAACATCATTCATTTCTCCCCCTCAAATTTGGTACAGTTGATAAATTGTCACGTTATCCAAGACAGGCAGTATATAATATATATATCTGGATCATTCTACTTAAATATATTGCTCTCGTGGTATTTAATCAAGTTCGTCTCAAACCTCCTTTTATGGGTACTTACTTCTCCCCAGTAACTGAACAAATCCTTGTCTGTTGCCGCGCCGTAGGACAGTCCATTCAGATATTTCTGCGGTAAATGAAATGCAGTAATATCATATAAATACTGTATTCGGGTAAAAAATTGGTCTTTCAGCTTAGATTTCAGAAGTTTGTGAAGTGTCTTACCGTTAATCCTTGCACAAAGGTATTTTCACCCAAAAATCCGTGGACCATTCGTACTATGCATCCTCCCTGTAACATTGCCGCATAAATATCTATTATAACTGTCATCCTTGAGTCACTTTTATACTTAGAGATATATACAGTTAGTTGCGCACCTTACTGTAAGTGATTGTACTGAACATAGATGAGATCTCGGCTGGAGTACTGACAGGTCGAATTAGAGGGCTTGATGTTGTAAAAGAATCCACGGCTAGTGCACCACGTAGTTCATCACTGATGAATCTCACTTCCTGCAAATTGTGTTGCCATTTTATTATTGTGAAGTATAGCCCAGTATACCCTTGCTAAGTCAGTATTTAAGAAAAATAGTTTGTTGTTATTCGGAATGACTGAATCGCGTGACTCCGAGGCGCGGTTGACTCACTTTGTAGTTGTTGCGCTGGTACCTCCTCTCACCTATTTGATCAATGTTGAATCGTCTACAATGCCCATGGTAGTCGAAGCATTGTTGTTCAAAGTTTGAATTTTTTATTAAATAATATTTTATTTATATTTATAAGTCTTACGATGCTAGCAGTCGTATAGTACGTTAGGCGGGAGCCTCAAATATTACAGCATAGACAGCTTTACAGGGAATGTTGGTTGTAGACAATTCACTAATACCTCAGCAGACGACTGAGTAATGCTCTATAATATGTACTATATATCTCGACTTCAGGTTTATAAAATTGTGCTATAATTTAATATACAAGATTAATGTCCTCTTTGGATACTGATAGTCCTTGTTACAACTGTAAATATCTATACTTACGGGTTTCCAGTCTGGTTGTACCGAAGCCTCACCCAGATAGGAAAAGTAGGTAGCGAACCCTTCATTGAGC
Organism: Halocynthia roretzi; assembly: GCA_013436055.1. Taxonomy (NCBI): domain Eukaryota; kingdom Metazoa; phylum Chordata; class Ascidiacea; order Stolidobranchia; family Pyuridae; genus Halocynthia; species Halocynthia roretzi. The sequence goes on along the minus strand of QRAM01000176.1, from coordinate 40,233 downwards.
CATAAATTATCCCACCATGCTGGACTAACAAGATTTCCAAACCACTGAAAAGGTAAAAAAGTGATTGGTATATTTATTGTTTCCTGTCACTTAGTTCTATTCTCTTCTAGTGCTTTATCATGAAGTCAAATAATGGTAATCTTAACCAATTTAACTTAACTAACCTGATGTGCGAGCTCGTGTGCAATAACGCTTGTTATAGCTATCTTGTAGCCAATGCTGGTTACGTTCTCGGTGTAGAATAGATAGGACTCTCGATAGATAACAAGGCCCCAATTCTCCATAGCTCCTGCTGAAAAATCTGGAACTGCGGCTTGATCTGGTTGAATAATTCGATGAAGTTATCTTTATACGTGTTTTTGTGCTCTTGTTTGTAATTTGTATTGAAATGATTTCAAATATCAGTTTCAGCAATTCCAATTGGGAACTCTCGTCAGAGTAGCGCTTACCCCCAATCCTGACATAGTTGAAATGAAGTGATAGTGACATAGATGGGGTACCGTCATCTGTGACTGCATAGGCCCCACACCGCAACTCCCCCATACACCCATTCAAACTTCAATTTAAAATTATCGTAGCCTGTAGTACTACCTATATTACCTTTAAGTAACTTCATTATTAACTTATTATATTTCAGGATATTTGGTCAATAACCGGAGGGGACCGCACTGTAAAAATGGGTAGTTGGATAGGTTAAAAAATAGTTGGAAAACTACTGCTCCCTTCCCTGGAGATTCTCCACTAAATATCAAAAGGTCGCCCCTGATGCATCAATATAATTATTTTTTCAATGGCAGCTTTGGCTAGAGCCTACTTGTTGACGCCACTGAATGCTATGCAGCAATGTACCGACCCAGTATATGAGCTGATTTCAAGACAGAGACCACTACTGCTGTGTAATGTGTATTATACCTGATTTCGGCAGTGTATACGGTACATCCAAATAGCCTTCGAAAAACTCCAGGATATCAGGAGTAATTCGCGCAGAATAGTCAGCATCTCCTGCTGCTATAAATTCTGGACGACCGTATATTCTTGTCTGTAGTATGATAATAATACGGATCGTTAAAAAGACATTTGTCCTAGTAACTGTCTGTAATCATTAATTGTTCATAAATAAGTGAAATAATATTGTTTTGTGGTAATATCATTTAATTACTGACCATAACCAAGTGGGTATATTCATCTTCGAAAAGTTGCAATGTAATCAAACGATTCGACTTAAACTTATATCACAAAAACTGTGACTAGAGAATGGGTATCAGTCGCCTGCTGCGCATATCTAGAAAGCTGATCAAAATGTATATTCTGTCACATTATACCTGTACACCTTTGCTTGTTTGACTATCGGCGTAATCAAAATCGCTTACTATCATCGCCAGCAAGTAGGTAGACATAGGAACGGTTTCTTGGAAAATAGTAGCATTCCACTCTTGTCCGTCAATTGTATCGTACTGCGAAAAATTAGCATCCACTATTAGTTAAGTCCTTTATATTAATCTGGCGTGAGACGAGTTGGCTATGAAATAACTGGAACAATTTTTCCCAATTGGAACCCTCGATTTTATCAAATTCAAATTTTTGGTAAATTTAGTGTGTGAATAGATCATCAAAGATAGATTGTCTCGAAGTATGAGTACCTTGTATGACTCCGGAGGCATGTTTGAAATTGCGTGATGATTTTGGTCAGCCCTGTACCATAAAGTGATCGTAAAGTTAGCCTTGAAAGCTGGCTCGTCAAAGCAAGGGAATGTTTTTCGAGCATCCGTAGGTTCCATTTGCGTAGTCGCGATCACCCTGTGCATACAACATTTCATTTTAGCCATAAAACAAACTTAAGTAATAGCTCGTGCTATTCATTTTTATTTATCGTTATGAAACCCAATAGGCCCACGCGATTATAGTTATGAATTTACAACTTAACGAGTATACTTTATCGTGTTTATCTGGTAATATAATATCTTTTCAACAACAGTATCATTATATCTGTCAATATTTATTGGTTTTAAAATATGAGCTGAGCAAGTAGTTTTTATTTAACGGAATGCTATACTACGTAATATGTTATATATGATGAATGTTGCAATAATTCGAGTCGTAGTTTCAAGTGACTTAACTCGATCCATTTTACGCGAGATACTTGGTTTGACTTGATACTGGAATGTGCATTACAACGACTTGAATAAATCTTTTAAAAAGTATAAAAATGATCAACGTAATCATTAAATAGAAATAATATTATACTAGTGCTTTCGGGTGGTTGACTTAGTTATGTCTTTTTTGTTTTGACTCGACTTAACTAGAATCAAACCTGTCGAGAGACTCAGCTTCGTTCAAATGAATCACTCAACTAAACTGGAGAAAATCATGAAATCACTTGACATAGGACTCTACTTTAGTGACCCACATCAGCCGATATCAACGATTGTTGTCGGTGGTATTGGAGACTGAGAAGGGAGCATTCTACTTATAAGTTGTAGTACAGTGGTTTCACAGACACATGTACACAAAACACAAATATTCCATTGTAAAGTATTAGCAGGTTGACACGTATATTCGTTTGCAACTAAAGCAAATACCTACTTAATAAATTGTTCATAAAGGTTTTACTTACACGAGTTCGCCTGCACTATTGGTGTATTCACTCTTATAAAGTCCAGCAAGATCATCCGCTAGCTCGCCTATGAAATTGCTCACAGTTAATGAGTAGTAACCGTTCTGCATACATTCTTCTGCAGTGGTGACTATCAGATACTGATTTCGTACGTAGAACTCAACTTTCTCTATTGCCACTGTTGCGCCATTGCTCGATATTTCTACTTTGTCGTTGTCTATGGTCAACTTACTATATAAAGAGTAAAATGACATTGAGAAATTGTTTTTTGATAACTCATGTACTGCAATCCTACGTTTTCGTATTCAGAAAGTCATATACTTGCTATGTATGATAACGTATTTAGTCGGTATCTTGCAGTGGTATCGTACTGTACTAGTTCCATGGAACCAGTATTTTCCATCGGTATCTGGTTCCAGAACCGGTCGTAGTTCGACGTCGTAGTCGTCTGGGATTAGGTTTTCAGACAGTCGTATGTTAGACCACGGCCCCTGTTATAAAGGTTGTACTGTTATAAATTTTATACTAAAGAAAATTTTGACCTATGTGCAGCAAAGAAGATTATGTACATGAATACTCCGGGTTACGAACACCAGACTTTCTTTAATCCAATTACTTAAATGAAGTCAAGTTACAATGGAACTTGTTTGTAACCTGGAGACTCCCTGTATAGAAAAAAGATATCAAATCAAATTCTTTAAATTCTGTTCTGCTCCAAAATGCGTAATCAGCATTTGCAAGCTATTCGAAGCTTGAAAATTGAATTCCTAATCCTTTTTTACTCTTTATTTTGTCTGCTGTATAATGTGAGCACATTAGTTGATTCTTACCTCTGCCTCGGTGCTTGCAGTGGCTGTAGTTTGGGTCGTGGCCGCAGTTGGTTTCGTTGTTTGTTGTACTGGCTTTGAGGTTGTGGTTTCGACTTTTAATTCACATTCCGGTCTGCCGAGATAACCGACCAGTAATCCTGTAGAGAAAAGAATACTCTTTAGTGACTAAAATTGCCTTTGTAGTAATAGTAAATGTGTTCAACATGGAAAGTTATTCTCACCGACTACCGTTCACTTCAACTAAGTAATTTCAAATTTAAAACTTTTAACAATCTTCAAGGTAATTGAATCATACCTTCGGCTACAATTATGGTCACAACGACACAAGTGTACAAAATTATTGCAGTTTTTGACACGAAAATTCCCTTCTTCGTTAACTTGACTGAACTATTTCCAATTGCCTCGTAAGATTCCTCTTTATCCATGGTTTATACGTGTACTGTTGCGCAGCATAGACAGTAGCTTCATAAATTTAAATCTACTAGGATTATTGGAAAAACTTTACCCAGATTGATACCTGCCAATTTATAAATCATTAGCAAATTGCGCATGCAACAGAGTTTGCAGTGTCATAATAAACGCGTCTCGTTAGCTAACAGTGTTTGCTTGCAAGTATATCGATGTTGAATGACAAGGTGTAGTCAACAGTTGACATATGGGATTACGCGATCAAAATGTATTAACCAACATGTCGGAATTTGTTATTAATTGTCAAACACTGTTTATCCATTCGGCTTCATTGCGCCTATGTGTACTTTGGTTTATGTACAATTTGCTAATTATTTATCAAGCGTTTGAATCGGTTGATTTTGTTGCACAGAAGCTGTATAAAATTAAATAGTAAACGTAATGGAGGTTAGGATAATTCATCTACTCTTATTCAAAACACTATATTAAGATTACTGTTCAGAAGGTCCCCACTTAACGTCGTGGATAGGTTCTTGGAAAGTGCCACTTAAAGTGAAACAACGTTGAACGAGCCCAATTATCTTTATTTTTATATTTCACATTTTTTCTCACCAACGTTATAATGAATCCAATTTAATTGAATTTCGCTCGAAGAAAAGTAGGTACTGACATATTTATAACAAAAAAAACATCCTCTTTACACTTAAAACCGTTTATTCTGCAAAGTTATTAAATTTACAAAAAAGCACGAAATTAACTGTCGTTTTGTGATACATAATTAAATTTTATAATTACTTTTGATAATTTTAGCAGAACAACAGCTGCTGTGATAGGGTGCTGTGGTCTAATAGATATTGTTAACGTTTTCGTAGAGCCAATTGGTTACTGCTTCTTCGTTGTCAGTTCGCCATTTTATGTTTATTTTGGTTTGCTCGATAGCTGATTCCAGGCCTCGGGCCGCACTGCCAAGCTCCTCAGTCGAATCCTTGAAATCCATCAGCTGAATGTAGAAATATTATTTACGGGTACCCATATTGAAATCTTGTTTGGCGCAGAGTAGAAATACATGTATACAGCGACAGCTCGAAGTCGATGACCACTTATTTAGGTTAAAACAATGGTGCCCAATTGGAAACAATTTTTTGGGGGTCAAGAGCAAGAATTTCTTTGCTATTTTTTAATTTATTGACATATCATTTACCATTAATTGAAGTTCCGTGAACATTTTCAACTAAATTCTAAATATAAATAGTTTAATACTATTGTCTTCAGGGATATAGATATAAGAATTCAGGGAAAATTAAAGTCGGTACTGTTCTCTGTAAAACTTGCAATTTGGTGATAGTGCATGGGGCAATGTATTATGTGCATTTGACAAGACCAAAGTAGACCTCGGGGCCCCCTGATTCGCGTGGCATAGCACAGAGCAATTTGTCCATTTTGCTTAGGAAGCGATTGTTACATTGTACTTGGTTTATTTGGCTTTCTAGGTACATGTAACTTACCAGTTGCAAATCGTACTCTGTCGAAAATCGTCTTGTAATGCTTCCAATAAGCCCGTCGAAAGACCATCCCGAACCGAATCTGAATGAGTAATCAAATTTATCGCAATGCAGGTGGGGTTTGGATCCTTAGAACATTTGAAATCGAATGAAACTTGAATGGGATTAAGATGGGATTGAACAGAATTCGGGTACTGGTATATGGTATATAATTTGACTAGAGTGGGAATCAGTGAAATGCTTGTTTTGGTACAGAGTATATTTTTTAATTAAAGCATCATAAATATACGAGGTAATAGTGCAGTTGAAATTAAAATGTCACAACTGCTATTTAGAGTGAGAGGAAGTATGTGTGTGTAGTATAAAAATATCAACAGCGCGACTTAAAATAGTCGGTTTAATAATAAAAATAATAGTTCAATTATTAGTAGACTCTACGAATGCCGGTTTGCATTTACCACGTTCATACGTAACCAGGTGACTTCCTATACATCAATTTGTGGTAGATGGTTTAATGCTATGTGGTAATACTGTACGGTTAAAATTTTAATTTTGAGTTATAATTAGTGTACTTACGTTTGTACTAGCATGTCCCAATTATTAACCATGAAAGCCCAAGCGATGTCGCGTCCATATTCTTCTCTTCCAACGTATTCCATAGTCCTTATCGCATCCTGTTTACGGATTTTGTTGGGATCGACCGCATACCCTAGATAGCGTCCGAGTATCCATGGATCTTTGCTACATGCTAGTCCGTATCTATTTACCAGAAAATAGTATTTATGACTCGAATAGTGTCACGGTTTTCATGGACTTAAGCAGTGGAGTAAAATGAAGAGACTAAGATCGAATTCATTTAGCTTGACTTTACGTGCAATTGGAATGTGTCACTTGACTTCAGTTCGGAGTTGAATATTCCACTTGACTTTAATTGGGAATTGAAAATGTTATTTGACTTGACTCAAGGCTGTGTTAGAATATACCTTATGCTCGTCTGCCATTGGGCATTGTCAGTAACGTTATAGCGTTCCCAGGCGAAATTCCACTCCTTTGTTTCACCATTCCGAATAGCTGCGCAGAGAATGTCTGATCGGAATGTCGCCGTAATGATGCTGCAACACAATATACATTTACTTTAGTTACTAGTACTAGCTTACAAATTGATCCTGTCTTGTACTGCACCTCCAGTCATCGGGATTCTTCATCCACATCTGGAATAGCTCAGTTGCATTGGCAATACATGGCTTGTAGTTGTAATAACAAGCAGCGTATATTCCGGTTTGTCTTGACAATCTGAACATAGTAATTGTAAAGCCAATGAAAAGTAACATTAGTGCACTTATTCGGGAATAATATCGAGCATTACAGGCCCCACATGGTCTGAGATATGAACAAAGTTTTTATTTCCTTTTTATCGCTGTGGTAGAATGAAAAGTAACCAAACACCACTCATATATCCCATGGCTATCAGTCTATGCTGTAACTTGGTGTTCAGGTACTATCATCAGCATATGGCCCAACAGGAGCTTGATTTATCCCTACAAATGTCTACTAGTAACTAATAAACTAACCTTTCAATCAATGCCGAATCTGATTTATCGTTTTCTACCCATCCATAGTAGTCGTACAGAGATGGTACTACCTTCTCAAGTATGTAATTCTAAATGCAGTACGTTAGTAATTTAAAACAAGTATTTTGCCTGTGTTTTCCTAATGACGAATATAGAAAAAGACTTACAGAAAATGTTCCAAACACTCCTGTTCTTCCCAACATATATTCGAAGTATTTGATGTTGCTCAAGAACGTCTCCCATGCAATGTAGCTCTTATCACGACTTAGATAGACTGTCATGTCAAGGGGAACAGTAATATCCAATCGCTTGCCGCTGTATAATTATTGACATATTTGACATAACTATATTACAAATTTCTTTGGTTGTAAATTAGTAATGAAGTCCGGAGGAACTTGCCTAGCTAGAGTAAATGCGTCATCCAACAATTGGGCTCGATTTTCTTCTGCTATCTCCTGTAAATATTATATGCATTGCGTAAGAACGGCAGGCCTAGGCCCTGTAGAAAAATGTTCGATGCTAGTTCCCCGATTATAATCGCATATGCTAAGTTTCATTGTATATTTTGCGATCGATTTTACCAAACGTTACCTGCGGATTCTTCGACTGGGACCGGATCCTGTTCAGGACTACTATAACATCCCAAGTTGGTAAAAACAAGACTTTAGATATACCCAGCTCATTAGCCTTATATCTAAGGGTACAGGCAAATTTCTTTGAGCTTACAGGATGCGAAGTATTCGACGTTGAGATAACGATATGCACTATATGCCTAGAGAGATAGTCCGGGTCGCACTGCTAGTATATATGTATATATATAACTGCCTATACTACTAATACTCCGCTTAAATACCCCACTTTGTACTGTTTTGCTAGAGCTCTCGTCGGCAACTCAAGTCCCGAAACGGAAATATTACCAGTCAATGTCAAACAAAAGAACCAATCTAATTCTAATGACCCAGACGATAAGTTCAGTTAGTCATCCTCAGTAATTTATGAGCATTAGCTTACCAGATGAATTTATAGTTCATTACTTCATCTTGTCGGGAGGAAAATATATGCTAATGTCACCAGGAAACCTAGGCATGAAGAGCTTGTATCATATGCACTAATGCTATATTGATCCCGTTAAGCGCTCTGTTTTGTATGATGAGTAATGTATCATGAGCGTTAATCGGGGTATGTTGTATAAGACTACATTCAAGTACTACTTCAAATCGCACTTTACTCGCTTGCTATTGCATCTAGAGACACCCATTCACATTACGTCACTAGCTGCCATTGGCAGTATGTTAGTCTGGTGATTGATTATCTAACCGTAAATTGATCAGAGTCAAGTTTTGCCGCCAGTTTGTTCCATATTTCCCGATTGTAATTGACTCTGTAGTATCCAACTGCGTTGATATTTGCAAGGAAGAAATCATCTTCGCTTATAGTAACTGTAATAGAAAAAAATGCGTGTGATCTGAGGTTTTTCGAACTATATTGGAAATGCATCATAAATAATTTTTATTAATTCTTTCCCATCTTTGAATGGAACACAGGCTTTAAAACGTTTCAAACTTAAGAAACAGACTTACTTGTTTTGTCCGGTGATATCCATTCGGTAACAAACTCAGACTCTGTTAATTTCGATGCGCTCTTGTATGTAAATGGAACGTACCATTTGTAACTGAAAGGTAAATTTTAATACAACTGATTTAATGAATGTAGTAATACTCTGACTCAGCCGTCAAGAAATTTATGCCTGGAAAAGAATACCCGTATTCCATACTGCCGACCGTTTGTACCGGAGTGGAGTCGGGGTCAGAAAGAAAGTATTCTTGCGATATTGTGTACATGTTAGAGGTGGCGATTTTCTCTACGGTAATGACAGGAAATCCCATTTGCAGTGTCCACGTTTCTAGTATTTTATTCAGATCAGTTGGCAGCGGTATATTGGCAGCCACTGATTGCTGAAGTAAATGTATAAGAATGGTTGTCTGCCAAGGTTTCGATTAAGCTATCTGCTGTAATCGTACTCACATCCGCCCAGTATTGGAACAAGTCTTTGTGTGTGGCTACATCGTAGGCGAGATCGTTCAGATAGTTCTGTTTTAAAAACGAATCTAGTTGTTTTTATATTAACTAACTGCAGTATTCTATTCAATACTATTGTATATCTTATGGTATATAAACTTCAGGTACTGGAATTGTCGCATGAGGCTCGTGCCTAGATTTTTTAAATCGCAATTTGTCAGAGATAGGGCGCATATAAATCAAGAAATTACAGTCAACTTGTATGAATAGGATGACTTGACTTAGGATTCAAGATCAAGGTTTTCTAACGAGAACAAACAACTTTGCATATATATATAGTATATATATAGTACTATGGTGTTGGTATTTTGCTTTCTTACCGTTAGCCCAAGGACAAAATTGTCCTCACCCATGAAACCATTGATCATTCGCAGAATGCTTCCACCCTGCAGGAAAAAAAAAGTAAAATTTTAATTTTGGTCATATAAGTTTTCGCAACTCCTCCACACTGTCTATATACAAGCTCATCGAAAGAGGGGAGAAATTGTCCCGCAGGCCCAGGCCTCTTGCCTCGTCATGGCCCTCAGAAATTGATCTAATAGGATTATCCATTTTTACCTTTGTTACGCAAAAAATCGATTAATATAAGTTATGTAATTATTCTGAAAAATAGATTATAATTCGTGCCGTTTTTGTTATTGTTGAGAAGAGTCCACATAAATCGGGTTATCTAACTGCTTCGCGCCCCACCGTCGCTCTGGATAGTCCTGATAGATAATCCAGTTGTTCCCAACCGTTTTATCCTTTCCCTTAGGCTTAGACAGTACGTTTTCCACATCGCTCCTTTTAATTTATTTATATTGAATAATTTTAACTTGACAGCTTGGTTTTTAATTAATTGTTTTCCAATCGCAATAAAAAGGTTGATATATATAATTCATTATAGCAAAAAACGGTTTGACCACATTTTGTTTACGATAATAAAATTCAAAATCCAGAATAACAGAATTTTGAAACCTTAAGTTGTGAAACTATTAATCGAACGACAGGGGCACTAATCTAGAAATCAGATATTCTTGACTGGGTAATAATTAATGTATCTGCTCAGTATGTCTGTCGTAATTTCCTCCGCCCGCCCAATTATAACTCAAAGTACTTTTAATAATCGTAATAGTCCTAAATCGCTACGTGGCAATGACCTACTAACTGGGAATACATGGTATACCTTGCTGTAGCTTATTGTGTCGAACTGCGCTGATATTTCGTTCGGAGTGTTTACCGGCTGAACTAAAGGTCTCGACGAGGTCAGGGAGTCGACCCTAAACGCCCATTGGAGGTCATCAGTAACAAATCTTTCTTTCTGAAAAGGAAAAAAAATCTTTCTACATGCCTTGGCATTAGTTTAAGATAAAACACTATAGCTAACGACATCTAGTATACACTGAAATCAGTTAACTATTTCATTCGTCTTACCGGCTGCCATGTTGGTTGCACAGCTGCCTCTCCGAGATAGGATACGTATGTAGCGAATCCTTCATTCAACCATAAATCATCCCACCAGGCAGGACTTACGAGGTTCCCGAACCACTGTTAAAACGTGCTACGTATTTTTATTTCTTGAATAGAATTCTCACAATGTCATCAAAACTATAAACTTCATTGGCCTTTACTAGCGAATCATGAGGTGGTAATTAAACAGGATTTACTTTACCGTCAAAAAAATTATGTTGGACGGCAACATATTTGTTGAACGTTGACGGTAGTCTGATAAGCGTTTGATTGAAGTTTGATAGATTCAATGATAGTTCGACAGAATTATGCTATTGGATGCCGAATTATTTTTTAATTTGCTTTCGTCTGCTCATTCGAAATGCAAGTCCAAGAATATCATCCCAATTTTGAAAATCAAATATACTGTGCTCCGCTTATCATGATCGCAGATAATGTTATCAATCGGGTATTGTTATCAATCGGTCCCAAAACATATTTGCATAATATTCCTCACGTAGCGATTTCTAGCAGATCCCTTCTGTGAATTGATGAAATTTACTGGGAAGTGGTGCGCTGCTATGTTCTGTGTTAGTACTCGTGTACAATATTATCAAAGAGGTTTATTAGAAATAGATCTCTCGCGAATCCAAATGTGTAATAAGTATCCGTACCTCGAGTGTGTACACAGCAGACCCTACCTTACAAATAAAAAAATTGTGTAACACATACCTGATGGGCTAACTCGTGTGCAATGGTGTTGGTTATATACAGCTTGTTGTTGATAGTGCTGATATTTTGATTATACAGTACGCCCTGTTCTCTATAGATTACAAGGCCCCAATTCTCCATAGCCCCAGCTGCGAAATCGGGCACTCCCATTTGATCTGAATTATAAACGGAGAAATTGCTTTTAGTTTAAAGGTAACTGATGCAATCTTAAGAATCAAATGACAGATTTGTTTTCTGCCAATTCAGAACAACACCATTAGGAATAGCTATCGAAAATGCGGTCAGGTTTTAACTGGAACTACCGGAAAGCCGGCTATTATTTCGACTGGCTCGCTGTAGTTCGCTGCGCGGTCGCTTCGTTTTGATCTCTGCACCATACGTATCCTCTAAATAACACGTGATATTCTATATTTCAAGAATTTAACGTGGATTAATGAGAATCATACATGCCCTTTCGTGTATGATTTTGTATCTGTTAAATGCATAGTCATCCATAATAGCTGATAGCTGATAGGTCGTAGTAAACGGTGGAATTCAATATAACGTGGAATAATAGAAAGTAGTTTGTAATTGTGCATGATTATATATTAAATATAATAACTATTTTATATTATGTATTCAAAAAATCTCCCTAGGTAGTATTCGGGAACTCTTTTTTATAGATTGTATTGTTATAGTCGATAATGAGATGTACCCAAGAGATTACCAAGATCAGCTTTATTGATCCGGCGTTTCCTGTTTATAAAGCTAGATATGAGCTGAATGTGTATACCATACTTCCTATTCTAGCTAGTGGTCACCTTGAGTCAATTTAAACAAGTTTTAGTGATAGTGATCATTGGATCTTTATCTTATACAAATACGGATCTGTATTTCGAATACTCGGTAGATAATGCATAATGGGTAATTGTAAAATATCCCTAACTTAAGTTGGTTCAAGGGTTTTCCCGATTTCTTGAATCGTATTTTAAATAATGGACAGTTTTGCAATCGTGATGTTACATATACGTAATAGGATTAGGTATGGCTTAGCTGTATACAATTCATCATCTGAATTACGATTTATGGCTACACGTTACCTGATTTTGGCAATGGATACGGGACGTTGAAGTACTGCTCGAAGTACTCCAGTATTTGGGGGGTTATTTCTGCAGCGTAGTCAGCTTCTCCAGCGTCGACTGGCTCCGTACGTCCGTATATTCTTGTCTGTTATTCGAAGTTAAGTGTATGCTTGATTTCCAATTAAGGGTGTAAAATAAGCTCATGGTAACACCCTGCATTATAAGATGTATGCTGGAATGGTCAGCTTTAAATAAATTGGAGCGAATAGGGCCCTGCACTATACTCCATTCTTGTCAAATCCAGTCAACAACACATTCTAACATACACAACACATCGCATTGAAAGTTTTACAAAACAGGACGGATTTTTATTTTCTTCTGAGTTTATAAAAAGCCAGTAGTGTTTGTTTATCCTGTTCATATTATAATTTTTTCACTGTTCCTAATTTACTGGTAATTTATATGGTAATTAAATATAGAACAGGGTTTAGATTATGATAAATATCATATTATTTCTCTGGGCCCCACAATAATGTTCCCAATTGGGCCCCACTGCTCCTCAGGCGGATCGGCATATACGTTAGTATAGTATACTTTAAAATTATATAGTCTAGTATATTTCATTCGATAATTATTACATTAATTATCGTACCTGCACTCCTTTGCTTGTGGCATTTTGAACGTAGGAAAAATCGGTGACAACCATCGCTAGCAGATAGGTACACATAGGTACGCTTTCTTGAAAGACAGTAGCATTCCAGTTTTTTGCCTCAAACATACCGTACTGCAAATAAAAAATCGTATGTACTTGAATCTCGCTTAACAATGGCCCATGAAAATAATATTGTAGTGGATGAAATTCATTTCTAGTGGTCGTTTGGATGAAAGTTCATTTGCTTTTGCACATGTGCTTACCTTTTACTCACTAGTTATTTGAGAATTAGAATTGAAAGTGTTTAAAACTATTGAATTGTGTGCCACTTCTTGTCCACAATCATCTTCAATATACTCACACAGATAATATTCCCTTGTGGAAAGATTTAAGGTCCATAAATATGTAATGCTTTGAAATTTCCAGAGAATTTAAAATCAATGTTGAATTCAAAGTGAAAAAATATTCCGAAAATAACGAAATCTACATTTTTGTCGGGTACATTTTCAACGGATCTCACTCCGTGCCCCCAGCCCTTGCCCTTTACCTTGTATGATTCGGCTGGCATATTTGAAATTGCGAAATGTTGTTTGTCAGCCCGATACCACAAAGTGATCGTAAAGTTTGCTTTCAAAGCCGGTTCGTCGAAGCAAGGAAAAGTTTTACGCGCTCCAGTAGCTTGCATTTGTGTAGTCGCTATTACCCTGTGAAATATAGTATGTACCTACTTATACTGTATACAGTTACGTGGTCAATGGGGGGGGGGGAAATATTGGGATGGGAAAAAATATTAGGATTGCAGGGCATCTGATATATAATACCTTGTATTGTACAACAACCAACGGGAAAATAGGTAAGTTCAGCATCTGTATAATAAGCGCAAAGGTGTGGTTGTCTGTTTATCTATTTGTGTGTTTGTTTGTCTTGAATTAACGTAGCCATTCTTAACGGATCTTTACGAAATTTTCCACGGAGGTCCAGATACATCCCAGAATAATGCATGGACAGAGAAAACACGTATAAGTTTACCAGACAAGACCGGGCCTCTCGGCTAGTTAATAATGATAATAAGCGGTAGTAGATGGAGCTGTGAACTATCCTAACAGTAGTTCCCTCAAACAGATCAGGGGACGGTATATTTTGAGCCACAGTTTTCAGATTTGACACAGTATGTCTTTGCAATACGAGTACGGGTTTACACCATGTTTTTTGTTCACAAATATTATGGCCTGTCCAAAATCGCCATATATGCGATAGGTATTCGAACTTGAACACCGTAGTTGCAATACAAGTACCTAAACGACACTTCAGATTCTCTGGACAGTGCTGTTAGTATGAAATAACAGCAACTTATATAGTACGTACACATGTTCTCCGTTACTTTTGTCATATTCGCTTCTGTAAAGACCATCGAGGTCATCGGAAAGTTCTCCTCGAAAGTCGCTTACTAGTAGGGCGTAATACCCATCCTGTGTACATTCTTCTGTAGTTTCGATGATAAGATACTGATTTGGATCGTAAAATTCGATGCTTTTAATTTCCACAGGCTGTCCTTGCATCGTTAGATTTATTTTGTCATTTGCAATCTCCAGATTTCTGTAAATAAGGTAAGATGTATGTTCAATGCATACAGTAGAGGCGGACATTTTCGTAGGTCACTTGAGATTTTGTCCCTCCTGAATGAACACGCAGGTAAGAAGCAACTAGACATGCGCAGTAATTCTACAGAATTTGGTTTCGATCAACTTTGCAATTTTACATTTCAATTTGTTATGGAACACTCAATGCGATTTTTCTCAACTGAGTAGATTTTCTCCAGGAATTTTTCCTTAACTAATACAGTGGCTACATGTTATGAAAAGGTGGATGGTAAAATAATTTTAGCTACGATTACATACTTGCTATGTATGATAACGTATTTAGTCGGTATCTTGCAGTGGTAATGTACTGTACTAGCTCCATGGAACCAGTATTTTCCATCGGAATCTGGTTCCAGTACCGGTCGTAGTTCGACGTCGTAGTCATCTGGGATAAGATTATCAGGCAGGCGCATGTTTGACCACGGTCCCTGAAAGGATATAATATTTCAATTAAAACTACTGCGATCCAATCTATACTGCATTCGTGAATGTATATTTGTCTGTGTCGGTATGTGTGTTTTCGATGTACGTCCACGCCATTTGAACCTGAGCATTCTTTCTGAATACTCTCAGACCGCATTCCCAGGTTTCCTCAATTCTCATCCCATTTTGATTGGCATCTCGTCAATTATATTTTATGCCTCCCTATTGAAGGCCCGTATATATATATATATATGTACGAGTTGCATACCCATGGCAATGCAGGCCTATTTTTGACTACTAGTGCTTGAAATGTTTTTAAGAACTGGGCGAACGCTAAGTTCCGTGAGGATGAAATTTGGAATGAAGGAAGGGTATACACTATTGGATATAAATGAGAATAAGTGGGGTAACTCCGTGTTCCCCTACATTTACACCCTACGATAGTAGCAGTATAGGATATGGCTAAAAGTGATTACAGATGGTCCAGCAGGCGTGGTACTTCCTGTGTTTTTTGTAGTAGTGGATTGTTGGGATAGTTTTGTCGTAGTTTCAACAGCTTTGACGTCACAGTCCGGTCTCCCAACTAAGCCAACTAGTAATCCTAAACGAAACGACAATAAAAAACATTACTAATGCAGGAGCGAAAAATCTTTTAAAAACTCATAAACGATATCCTTTTACTTAAAAATCAAGTATCCAATACTGTTTATATATACCTTCTACCAAAATTATGGCTACGACCAGACAGCTATAACATATTATGGCTGTTTTTGTCACGAATATTCCACTTGTCGTTCTCTTTGCCGTAGTCTCCTCAATATTATCATAAATATCGTCTTTGGCCATGTTTTTGTCTTAATCCATAGGTCAAGCGATATAGCGATACGGGAACAGATGAAAGATAATTGCTAATTGATAAAACAAGAAAGAGTAAGTTTGTTGAAGTTGTCTAATAGCAAAAAATTAATGTCTTTTCCTCAATCTTCCCAGATTCTTCGTCTGTGTTAGATGAAAGTTGAATGAGAGATAGATGACAGTATTGTTATCAATGTCCTGCTGACAATTTTCCACGCCCAATTATCTTCGCTACACTCACTTCTCCCTATCTATCTATGACTTTTACACTTTTGTTCAGACGTTCACACTCGCAAAGACTTGAATCCCTGGAATCACCATAACATCGCTATAAATAAAATATTTTCTAATATTCATTCGTATATCCCGTAATTTCCGACTTATAAACACATATCCTTTAATTTTTTCAAAATCTATATTTGGTCAGAGATAGCCGTAAACCTCTGAAAAAAGATCCAAACTGTACATTAT
>QRAM01000176.1:0-22810 GCA_013436055.1 Halocynthia roretzi | reverse complement strand
CAAACTGTACATTATCTCGCTGTCGCACATCTAAAGTCCCTGGAGTAGAACAAATTACTTCTGTGTGGTTGATGTATGATTGTACATCAAACGTAAAAGGAATTTCTTTAGGCTGCATTCGTACTGGGAATTAACAATTCTTTTCGTTCGTACACTCTATTTTTGGCAAAGATAAGGCGCAAGCAACCAATAAGACGCGCTGGGTGCCAGAATTCAGTAAAAAAAAAGATCGAAGTCGAATAGGTATTTTTCTATCAGTCAAAATCCCACGAAACTAAACGTCCTTCAAAAATGCCAAATATATATCTATGCTTTCCCCGTGAGACCGAGCGAATTGACAATTGTGTACAACTTACCGTTGTTTGCTGTCGGCAAATGTTCACGTTGTGTACTAACATGACGAAATGGCACTAGTCAAACAAAGTAATAGATTGTTCCGACAAATCAATATCCATTCGTTTAAATGAAAACCGCGTTACGACAAGGTAATAACTTCTATCAATTATTATCTCAGCGCGTAATCACAAAACAAATATTTGAATATCATGCAGTAACACGGAAACTGCAAGTGAATTCAAAAGAATTTCAATAGATCCATAGACTTTGTTTTCGAATTTGATTAGCAAAGTTTATTTTCAAATGTTATTCGCCCTGTGATCAGAAATTGTCCACGCTAACTTGCTCAATTCGAAGCTGTTTGTATTCGAGCAAGTTTCATTTTGAGTGCAGATTTCTTTGATCATCTTTTGAATATGGACAATGCATCCGAGACCCCAACTATGACAACGTAGCGTATATAATTGCGGTAAAATGGTGCCAAATAATCCGTTCAAGTTTTAATAATTTTAACCAATATCTCTAATCTTAAATGTAACATTACCCCAGACCATCTTTGATATATATACCAGACAAAAGTTGCCAGATTGCCTTACAAGTAACGAATTGGGTTACTTTTGAATGTCTAGCGCTACTAAAGTTAGAATGTCGCTATATTTTCTAAAATTATCTTGGCTAACTTGATTATTATTGAGAATAAATAATCCTTTTTAATGTATTTTTAATACACTAGTACCTCGTACTCCCCACGACCCACCTTCGTACGTTCCAGACTTTGAATGCTAAATTCATGAAAAAATCCATTCAGAGTTTGACCGCGCGCGTAGTGAAAAATTGCACTCGCTGCATAAAGTTCGTTTGCGATCGGCAGCTTGTATTAATTACAATGAGCTTTGTTAACACCAGCATGAATTTCAGGGTCTGGGAACGAATTAATTCACTTGCATAATTTCTAATGGGGATGTCTGTTTCGGACTTAGAACAATTCAGAGTTCGAACGGCCTCCAGGAACGGATTAGGTCCGGGTATGAGTCACCACTCTACAATTACCATTTGATGACATAAAAGGATAACTATTTTGAATTTATCTTATTTACTCCTCTTATCTACAACTTCCGGGAATCTAGATCTGGCGATTTTGTTCCGTAAACCCTCTTTCATTCTAGTTTTCATTATTAATCAATGAAGAAATTTTTTCTTAGAAATTGTATTTGCATATAAATAATATCCAATAAAATTTCTTCTTATTCTGTCTTCCAAAAATATATTTTCTAAGCAACTCCTAGATTCCAATACAGTCCTAATAGGCGTAAAACTAATTAATAGTAAAATAATCCAGTTGAATGCCTTGCAAATACTTGTTTTTCCATCGTATATTGGTTTCAGTTTGCTCTATCGCAGATGCTAAAGCGCGTCGTGTGAAATCGGACTCTGAAGTTGTGTTCATTAAGTGACGAAGCTAAAAAATATTGAATAATAATTTGTACTTGTTATTTTCGTGGACTTAAAGTCTCCAATTTGAGTAGATGTAGTAGGAATCGGTACTTTTTTACTTGGTGAATGTAATTTTCATTCTAGGATTGTGTTGAAAAAATTCATAACTCTCTTTGTTTTACAACATTCCTCAATTGAGGAGTTAGAGTCGAATGTTTTGAGCACCGACTGAACAGCTCTGTTTTTTTGTTAACTCCTAGATGTCAGTTAATGTTTATAATTACCATTTGTAAGTCGTGTTCAGTTGAAAACTGGCCAGCTAGACTTCTAATGAGTTTCTCAAATTCTAATCTTCCTTTGATCCTGGAGAAAATATATTTTAGGTTGAATGTGACTCGAAGTTCGTATAAGTGTCTGTAGTATTAGAATCGAATATCGATTTTTGGATCCAATATAGGTGGGTGCAGTTGAACACTCGTTTAACATCACCACAGTTAACGTAGTAAGAAAAACTAATAGATAACATAGTCGACGATATTAATCTGTGGTGCTAGTCATAGAGTCAAATTTCATCTCTCGGCTTTCCTTCGTTTGCTTGTTTTGTATGCTGCGGGTATTTTGGTTAATTAAGGTATTCAAATATTGGATAATCATTGGATAATCGTGAGTTGATAGTAATTGAACTTCTGTGAGGTTTCAGTATTTCACTTGACTTACCCGGAAAAGTAGAATTTCTTATTCTTTTGTTCATATATTTTTTATACAAGACATATTAATTAGGAAATAAATAACAGCAGTTCCCAGAGAGGCTTATGACATATCTTTTTGAATTCTTGACTTTGACATTTTGGTATTTCTGTATGTTCTGTGGTAACAGCATATTTGATCGGTAAAAATTCACCTCTTTTTCAAAGTTTCCCTGTTGTTTACCAAGAACGACCAGGCGATATCGCGTCCGTATTCCCGTTTCCCGACATTAGTTAAGCAATTCGTCAAATCACTTATCCTTACTGAATTACTGTCGAGGCAATCGTACAGAGTCTGTTTTAGCAACCACGGCGTTTTTGAGCATCCAAGTGCAGATCTGAATTGGATTGCATATTATTAGCTTTGTAATGACTGAAATAATGATAATTTGACTTGACTTGATGTGGCTTGACCAAAGGGATTCGGATGGCATGGAAGGTTAATATATAATACAGTACATATAATCACTTGGCTTGAGACCAGGATTAGCTATGACTCCAACATGAATTGACTCCATTCTTTGATCTAAGACATTTTTCAACATTCAGCATAACATTATTGTTCTTTCTGTCACCTCAATCTTTGTTGAATTCTTAGTTCCTTTACTGGCTACTTTTAAAGGGAAAGGGGAGGGCCGCACACAATTTAAATTAATTTTATCGAAATATTGCGTCTTTTTATGGAAAACTGGCGCTATTGTGAGGGGTGTCAAAGTATATCAGGGAGATAAAACATACACATAAACAGACAGATGCACAAACATACCACCTTTCTTGAATATATAGCCAGATAGATTGATCAAGAACATTCCATGCTTACATTATGTTCATGTTCACATATATGATTAATGAATCACTATACTAGTACTTTCACCATTCTTTTATGTCAATATGTTTCGTCAAACCTTAAATATTGCTTTTCTATGTCGTTTGTCTCTCTGTTGAGTTGCTTGCGTACGAAATCCCATTCTTCATAGCCTCCATTGTGCACTACCGTACAGTAAACAGTCATGCGGTAGTCGGGGTTCAAGGTTACTTGGGTGTTGTTCATCCAGCGATGAAACATCACCTGTGCTCTGTGAACGCATTCTGTATTATCGAATGCACAAGCGGCCTCGACGATCATTCCACTCAAACGCCTGAAAAGAAATTAGAAACATTTGCCTTCTAAACATGAAAATGTCACTATCAAGTTATCGCTGAGGAATAATAATATAAAACTGAGAGGCAGTAGTATCAGTAGTGGTATTTTTAGAAATATTAGAGTATCAGTTGGCATCAAATCTTCGCATTACATTATTTAAAAAACACTCCCAAGGTCGATATACTGTAATTATTCTTGGGAAATCCAGAATTTAGCTCAAGTCTTTTCAGGAACATAATCACTATGGTAAATGAGGTTTAACTATATTTATGGATACACAATGCGTATTATAAAGGATGACATCATATTATTTGGCAATATATGAGAGCTCTCTTACACAGTTTCGTGTTAGCATTCCGTATATGGTGATGGACCCAAGAGGTTACTGTAACCACGGTGAGGGTCTTCGTCATCGCTGCAGTGACCCTTAAACAGTTGGATCGCCTGTGAGCGGGTGAATGTGCCTTGCTCAAGTACACGGGGATAGCTCCGTGAATGAAATCCCACAAAGGAGCGCTAGGTTAACCCTAGCGAATAAATCAGAATCTGGATATATACGTATAAAAACCCTTCGCTTTGTTAGTTTATAGATGAGGTTGGTCAATAAATACGTCTGGTCTAACGTGTAATTCAATATAACCACTCCATCCAAAGCTCTCCTGTCGAAATCACAAACCCCAATATACAGTAACTAACGTCTTGAATACTTATACCTTTTCATCATTAAAGCGTCATCTGTTCCATATTCAATCCATCCGACTTCTCTGTAAATTTGTAGAATAAGTTTCCGCACGTACGCCTGTAAAGAAACCAGTTTTTAAGTATGACTTTTCTTTTCACCTCAATTCAATGCACCATTAAATGATCACCGCCTAATTATCCTATGTTATCCGTACTTTCAATCCTTCATGCAACTGGGATCCTTGCAGTGCAACTTCCATAATCCTGAGGTTTGAGAAGAATGTGCCCCACGGGATGAACGACCTTTCGCCAGTCAAATAATGAGTCAGATCTATCAAAACGCTTCCGTTCAAACGCCCAGCTCTGTTAAAAATCGATATAAAATTATCGACATTCACAATAACACAACGATTTTTATTTTTCTCTTACCTGAACAGAGCAAATGCGTCGTCCGTAAGTTGAGCACGATTCTGAGTAGGAATGACCTGAAAAACATATAGTATAAAAATTCAGTCTACTGTGATGATGGTTATATCAGTGTGATAAAAAGAGTGTGATGCAAACTTTCAGCAATCGTGTTTAATGCGACCCCCACTTCTCTGTAAGACCTTGAGAGATATGAGTGAGGCCAATACTAATTAAAACTACTGAAGGTTCATTTAAATCGGTGGTTCGTAACATGAGCGGTACCGCCCCCTGTGAGCGCTGTAAACTCTTGAGGGAGCGGGCAGAGGTCAGTGGTCGATATGAGGTGAGGCACTAGGTGTTCAAATTTTCATAATTATCCCCATCTAGCCCAAGCAAATATTAGAAAGAGGGGTGCTGAAAAAAATAGGTGAAGAACCTCTGAAATAAATCTAACTGGTCTTACCGAAAACTCAGTCGATTTCAGTTTAGCGATCAACTTCATCCAGGTATTGCTGTCGTAATTAACTCTGTAATATCCGACTGCGTTTATATTGGCTAGTACGAAGTCATTTTCAGTGAAAGTTACTGTACAAAGAAAAAGCAAGCCTTGATAATAAAAAAACGAAACGAAATTCATGTTGATATATGCGAAACTACAAAACGAATGTTTACCCTTGTTCTTCTTTAATGAGTTCCTTTATATCTGAATGTACATATGTTTTTTTCAATTGGGATATAAATCGTGCATCTATAATCTCTTAAGTGCTTTGTTACCAGAACACCCCCTCCGTCCCCTATTATTTACAAAGTTCTTCAAAACTTGATGCACCAATGAGCTCTGCTTATCCATTGATTGAACAAATTTTCAGTGCGTAGGTACTTACATGGTTTTGAATCTGGCTCTAACCATTTTTGTGTGACCATAACGTTTCCAAACTCCCTCGATGTCTTGTAAGTGAACGGTACGTACCACCTATACCTAAACACACGACGAAATAGAATTCATTTTCGGATCGAGTATGTTATAATTATAGTGCCAATGAGTATTCAAAAGAAAAATCGTTTTTACTTTTGGCCACTGCCAGCTTTTTCTTTCTCCGGGGAACCCAATAGAAAACGTTCTTGAGTGACGTGGTATTCGCTTGTTCCGTCTTTTTTGAATACGTTTACCACTGGGTATCCTTTCTGTGTGACCCATGTGCTTAGTATCGCACTCAACTTTGCAGGAAGATTAGCTGGATCAGTCTCCTGGATAGTAACATAGCGAGTAACATTCTTCTAAAGTAATAAATATTTTATCTCCGACAAAGGTGTTCTAGGTAGTCAGCGACAGTTTTTTCTTCATTTGAGGTGTTACTGTTTCACTAAAGTTTAGTCTGATGTGATATGTTACTGTTTAACTAAAATTGTGTTCGTTAGGAATCAGTTCTTGCTTAGCGGTCATTATGAGTTATCTGTAGAAAGGCAAACCCATTTTAAAGACGTTACTCGCATAACACCAGATGGATTCCCTATGGATTGGGAGCATAACATACTGCATTAAGTCAGTATAACAGTTTTTTTTCCTGCTCTAGATAATAATTGGTCATCAGTAAATAAACTTTGCGTCTTGCCACTCTCCAATACCGTTTAGGATAGAGTAGACCTTTTTTTTATCTCCCTGGGGCACGCATCCTATCCATATCAACTCAAATAAGACAAGTCAAGCTCGTTAATCTTTCAAAAAACAAATCATTGCATTACATGAAAATTACAGCTGCTTTCGCATATGCATATGCATTTTCTCGCGATCTGAGGGGTTGTCTGTATTTAACAGAAAGTTAGTGTTTGTCGATATTCTGTGTATTGTGGTCGTGGTCAGTGGCACTGTTGTGTACTTTATGAAAACCTGTAACGTTTACATTTAATTTTTCTCTGTCTTTGAGCATTGTTTATGGTACTTACCTTTTCTAGAAAGTAGAACAAATCTTTGTAGGTAGCTGTACTGTAGGCCAAATGTTCGAGGTAATTCTAAACGGTTTGTAAATAATTACTCTTGTAATGAAAAGTAACGTCAGTGATAGTTACTCTATCATACTGGTGACTACCAACCTTTATTCCATGGATGAAATTTTGCTTTCCGATGAATTCGCTGATCATGTGCAATATGCTTGCTCCCTGTTAAAATAATTTTCAGGATTAAAATGACAAAAGGTAGCTCGCAAATGAACTTGCTTTCATTGATTTTCCTATCATCCGCAACGTAAATTTCATCACTAGCAAAGCGACCCACCCATATCCGGGTAAACCGGTAACTGGAAAGCTCGTTTATAGGTCGGGCTGTCATCTGTTATAGACTGAAAAATGAGCTTGTTCAGAAAAACATCTTACTTCAAAAAAATGTTCAAAAAATCTTTGGAAAATCGTTTTATTTGAGCGAGAAAGATTACATCACTTTCAGAAATGCTCTGCTTCAGCAGTCCTTTATACTTCGGGAATTTCGGGAAACGGGAAGGGGCACACCGATAATCGTAACCAACATATGTGATTAGATACTTTCTACGTCTAATTAGACTTACTACGCACGCAAATCAGAAATTAGCACGTTTCTTAGAAATAAGCACAATAATATTTTCCTAAACACTGTTCTTCAAAATAAAGGAAGCACAAATCTTTGAAATAATCACTGTTTATGGGTATATACCGGATTCAGATTCGAGCTCACTTTCATGTTTCAAGACAAATGAACCTTCGGTCTTATTATATAGATTATCATCCTTATTGTAATTGTTTTCCGCCCCAAAAAGCCTTACTTTTAAATACTATTATTGCCACTTCTACTCAGATGTTTCGAATTTTTCTATAAACCTTTTCATGTCTTAACTTGATGACTCGAGTTTTTCTATAATTATTTTTCTGATTACCTTTTTAATTAGGATAAGTTAACCTACATACCTTGTTGTAGCTAATGTTGTCAAAAATAGTACTGATTGTCCTACTTTGTTCCACGGTTGGAACTAGAAGATGAGTTGAACTGTAGGAATCAGTTTTCAAAGCGACTTGCAGTTCGTCAACCACGAAAGTATCCATCTTAAGAAATTGAGAGTTTTAGTTTAAAGTCTGAACGGACGAAGAGGCCCTGTTGTAAATATCCTTATTTGATAAATTGCAATTGTCAGCCGTAAATAATATTGAGTTCGTCAATTAATGAGAAATCTTTCTTTTATCTGTTGGTTCAAGACCAGTGGACCAAGTCGGGTTCAAATTGGTCCAGGGGTCTGGAACAAGAAGTCAAACAGACACAGGGATAAACTTTCATATATTATCTGCATTGTTTTCCTGGGCGTGGAACGCCTGGACCTAGACGGTGCGTTCCCCGTCTCTGCTAGTTGATTGCAATGATAACAACGTAATGCTGAACACTTCTTTATCCACAGTATAATATATGTATTATTACCGATTTCCAGGTGGGCTGAATTTCATCTACTGCCAAATATGAAAAATACGAAGCGAATCCTTCATTTAGCCAAATGTTGTCCCACCATGCCGGAGTCACCAGGTTTCCAAACCACTGTGCATCGATAAACAAGATGATAAGGTTTGTGGTAATTTTCTTTAGCGTAATAGCGTAATATAGTATATATAAAGATATATAGACAGAACATACATACTTGTATAGATAGTTATGTGTATAAAGAATAATACCTGATGAGCTAGCTCATGTGCAATAACACTTGTTGAGAAGGGTTTGCTGTAAGCGGAATATGTATCGCTATGCAGTAGTACACTCTCGCGGTATATAATTAATCCCCAGTTTTCCATAGCGCCAGCCCGGAAATCTTTTACTGCCAGCTGATCTGCAGTAGAAAATAAACAGGGTATTTAATAGCTTGATACGCTCAGTGGTAGCGATCGCGTGGCTAATTTAACTGTACTATTGATACTGATACAGGTACACCACCGATTATCCGGCATCCTTGGTTGCACAAGGTGTCCGATTAACCGTTTTATTGGCCCAATGAGGTAACATAATAAATAATTTAAGACTGTTTGAAACTGAATCAGATATCCAAGATAAATTAAAGGACTTAATAGAACACATTGGTAGAAATTTTACAATATATGTATATATAAGTGTCCCATTCCTTGCCGGAAAATTGGTGGTATTCTTGTATTTGGCAAAGTGAGGAATTATCCTACGTTGAATTTCATACTATACGGATATATGTGGAGTTGGAAGCAAATTAGTTCTGGAAAGTGTTTTAAATAAGGCAGTTAGCTTAAATTAGTAATGTTATTGTCGTAGTAGGCGATAACAATTTCTACTTCGCACAGAAACTTAAATTTAGAAAAATCACGCAGAGTTATCGTGGAAGTTTTAAAAAACTTTGTAAAAAATATATAAACGTTATACTGAGCGGATTGTTAAAGGAATTTTTCCTGATATGTTACTCCATACATGGTGGTAAAGGTGTGATCCATTTTTTCTTGGTATTGTTTGCCAGCTCCCCCCCAGTTTTATTCGAGGCTTTATGTATAGGGTAACATCGATATAGTAAAATGGCTATGAGAAGCCTGACCTAAAACTTGTTTCCTACTTTCTACGCATGTAAAATTGCGAAGAAATTGTTCATTTGTTATACTTGGAGCTCTTGAAGCTTGTTGTTTGGGAGAAACATGATTTACAGTTATTATTATTAACCGGGGTGCTGGGTGGTGGTATTCAATAGCTATTTCTCCATCAGCATCATGTAGAAAAATGAATGATATAGAGATTACGCCTGCTATCATTTGTAAAGTGTATAAATTTTTCATACCTGACTTGGGTAGGGGGTACTGAACCTGAAGCAAATTTTCGAAGAAATCGATAATTTTGGGAACTATTTCTGTCCCGTAGTTCGCTAGGCCCTTGTCCACCGCTTCACTGCGCGCGTATACCCTTACCTAATATAAAATAGAGATTAAGATGTAAATATATTTGCAATATAAATTTTACTTACTGTTCTTGTACTCAATTCTCTACTGAAGGTAATTCACCGATAAGCTTACCTGTATTCCTCTCTCAGAGAAAGATTCGGCATATGTGTAGTCGCAAACTACCAGTGCTACTAAATATGTCGACATGGACAGAGTTTTTTCGAATGTAGTTCCCTTCCATAGCTCTTGGTTGATTGTTTTTTTCTAGAAATTTCAAAATCCATTGGCATACTGTAGTACAGGTTAGTGTAAACAAATACAGGTACTTTAATAAAACAAGTGAGGAACCCACTAGAGTTTAGTAGTTAAGTCCTGACTTGACTTGAGACATATTCGTTCTATCTCTGCTTGTATTCTCTTGCTTTGGATTTTTTTAGTATTTCGTATATGGTTTTGTAATATGAGTCAGAAATAAGTTTCCAAAAATGTATTACCGTATGGCATTCTCACTTAATCAGATATATACATCAGGTTCCCACTCAACGTCGTGGATAGGTTCTCTCTCGAAACCTATTCTACCATAAGCCCAATGATATAGACCGTGCACGTCTAGCGGTCATTGTAACATTGATAAATCAAAGAATAATTCCTACGAGAAAAAATGGTATGGAATGAGTCTTACCGCCACTCAACTCAAAACCAAACAATACAAACATGTCGTGCCTGTAGTAGCTCTCGTTGAATGATTTTCCGCGGCATTGTTAATTTTTATTTGTTTTTATGATTAATGTACACTTATTTAAACAAGTTTCGAAATTTCAGCTCTTATTATTATGCGGATTATATGTTGCATTGTAACTAACACTTGCGCCAACTTGCGGCAACTTGCTCGACTAAAGCTTAGTTGCAGAATCGTAAATGATTATTTTTTTCCACTAATTCGTCTTTTTTAAATTCAAGGGTCCTGGGAAATTCGGTCACCATTAGAATATGGATATTTTACCCTGCGCAGAGCAGTAAATAACTTTTAACTATTTATAATGCTTGGATGAAGTATAGTCATACTTGATGAGACTTTGCTGGCATGTTGGAAACAGCATAGTATCCGGTATTGGCTTTGTACCATAGCGTAATAGTGAAGGTGGCTTTCATTGCTGGTTCATCAAAGCATGGGAAAGTTTTCCGAGCACCCATTGCCTCCATCTGACTAACAGCTATTATTCTGTGTTGATTAAAAGCTCACCAGTATTATATGTTAATGTAGTAGTACTCTCTTACTCTCTCACTCTATCATAGTACACTTAGTAGAGGTGATTAATTTTTACTAAAAAATTACCGCAAAAATTACCTTATCTGCTTCCCATAGATATACATACACACTACCCATGTAGAGAGAAGTACAGTAAACCCCTCAATGTTTGGGGATCCTGGCCTTACGAATTATCTTTAATTACTACTTATAGGCAAATGACCACTATTATTTATTAATTGTAATATTTAAAATGAAAATCCGGCGATAACGTAGTGACTACCAAGGGTAATTCTAAGTACTATACCGTAGTAAAACATTATGTAGAAGATACAATGAAATGGTGATAATACGCACTGGTACACAATACCACGGCCACGACACCACGAATAATGAGTCAGTAAGTGTCCCGTGGGCCAGTGATTCCGTATTGAAAACATGCTAAATTGCAAATTGTCAACTACCAACTTAGAACGGGTTTGCTAGAATGTATTACCCATCAGGCGTAAATGGAAGTACAGATAAATACTAATCACAGCTAATCTCGGGGCTCATACAACCCCATGGTACCTATCGAATGTCCTATTAAAACGATAATTTGCGTTCTTATTTGTGAATGGTAATCTTACTTATCCGTTCCATCGTTTTCTTTGTAGCTGGCTCGATACAATCCCGTTAGATCGTCCGTTAGTTCGGCAACATATTCAGACACGGTCAAAGTATACACTTCTCCTTTTGTACATTCTTGGTCGGTCTCAATGATGACGAATTGATTAGGCTTGTAAAACATCATGTCATTCACGCCAATAGAATTTCCGTCTTGATTTTTAATGGACACGTCATCGATGGTGTAATTCAACTCACTGTGAAAAGTATAGTAGTAGTGACATTGCATACCTTTTTTTGGCTTGCTTGAGTAAGATCTTGCCATCCTAACCTCATAATTTTTGTATCGAACCTACCACACTACACCAATTTTTCTTGAAGATAACCGTTTTTAATCCCATTCTTAAGTCTTTGCATAGTTCGACTTTGATCACTATCCTTAGGTTGCCTGTTACACGATTTTTTTAAGGATTCAAATTCCAACTTTGAATCAAACAGACAAAAATCGAAATGGTTCTCACACTATAAGAAATATAGTCTAAAATTTATTTGCCTGTATCTGTATAATAAGCGCACAAGTTTGTCTGTCTGTATGCATATCTTGGAACAACGTTGCAATCTCTCAACGTATCTTTACTAAATTTGTAACGGGAGTTCCATAATAATGCGTGAACATTGAAAACCCGGGGCCGGATCCGGAGAGGATGAAGTCTTACTCAGGAGAGTTCTAACGCCCCCTATCGACCAAAATAAGAATCTGGATATATAACTATCAGAGCTTTTTCGGTAAGCCTAATCCGGGCAAGTGCGAGGTAAAATTTATAGCAGTGGCTGTAAATAGATATACCGAAATGGTGTTATCCTACCTGCTGTGTAAAATAAGAAATAGTGTTGGTACTGCGCATTTGTAGCTGATCGTTACTGATCCGAAAAACAAATAAATTCCTTCTGTGTTTTCCTCCAGTACTGGCCGGATATCAAGCTCATAGTGCGTAGGAATAAGATTTTCAGGGAGGCGAAGATTCTTCCATGGTTTCTAAAACATGTATAGGCCATTAGAAGCTTGGACTTTTGTGTTAGCTTTAGTTGGGTGTATGAAACCTATTTTACATAAACTACATGGATAGTTTATTTATGCCGTACTAAAATTCGTTGCCAGCAGTCATCAGTAAATTGCTTTGAAATTGTTCCATGTTTTTGTATTTTTGCCTTCAGCGTCGGTTTCGTGTATATACGTTATTGTATAGTGTTACGGGGTCACTCACCTCCATATATACACTCCCGATTACAACAAAGTATTTGTTGTTCGCACAAGTACAAATCTTCTTGAATATATTGATATCCGAAGCTTAATTATCAACGAGATAAACATCCTTGATTAATGAATTTTCTCCACAATCCAGAACAGTTAATAACTATTCAGTTTTGATAATCAATTTCACATTAGTTTCGTTATCGCCATCGCCGTCTCACCATTCTCGTAGACTTACATATTACATCATCCTTGTTCTAGCGTTAATCTTATCACTTTACTTGTTCATTGTCTATTGTATACTATACCCTGTATCTAGTATAGTGTACGGGAAATAGCGTTGCGCATTGTTGTCATATGCATGTTCCATTCTAGTATTACAACTATATACGCTAGAAATATTTTGTTACTATTGAAGCCGTGTGCCCAACATATCTATTGACTGAGTTTGACATTATTAGCCTCGGCCGTTTCGCCGAATAAGGTTGTAATGAAAACGTTACTATTACTAATACTCTAAAAGAAAGCTACGCAATGACACATTCTGTTATGATCTTGTAAGTATTCAAGCAGTTATACATGCCTCAATGTTTATTCTAATACCATTACTGGAAGTGAGTTAGTTTAACAACGTGCCTCATAAATTTAAAACATAACAATAACGCTATTCGATATTCTATGAGGATTCTATTGAGTCTTTAATACAGCCTGCTGAAATTATTACAAATTTCCATTCCTTCAAAGTACGCGTAAAGTTCTCGGTACGTTGTTTTCCAATTTAGTATAGAATATATAGAGGAAGGACTTTGAATTGGAGTGTAACTATCTATTTATTTCAATCGTTACTTTCATTACTTGTACGACTAAAACCATCGATGTAGCTTACCTGTGATCCACTCAACGAATCGAACGCGGGCAGCATATCACCCGAAAATGAGTTATTTGCATGTCTACCCTCCTTCAGACCGCATTTTCCCAGAAAATAAAGCACTATGCCTGCAACAGTTAAGAAATTTTTTATTACCCAGGAATGGTTCACAGGCTAATGATCCAGAACCCAGAGCAATCTGTGAGCTAATTTTCAAAATTTTGATTGGCTCCGGCTACAGCAAAAAATTGCAGGTTTCCGAAAATAATTTATTACACACATATATTCAAGTGTGTTGATTATGTATGAATGAAACTACCATGGTAAATAATCAAAGTACTTAAGGTACATCGGAAAATTAATTTAAATAAAAGGGGTGCTTGGTAGTGGAAAGTGGAAAGTGGAAAGACTGCGAAACACTGCCCTAAATCTTACGGTTATGCAACTATATATGTCTTGTTGCGTTACTGAAGCTTAGTAGGTGTGATTATATTGCCTTAAAGGCTTTGGCCCTTACAATTAATAATTCTGTAGTGGCAAGTAGTGATTAATTTGCTAGTTCAACAAGTACACTGCAGAAGTTGCACAAAGAATTTAATACTGTCACAAAAAGGGAATGTCTTCAGTGACTTCGTACGACAACGAACTCCGAATTATACATGAAAAACTATCACGGTCGAGAATCGAGGTTCGACTGTATAGACAAGTGAATATACCGTGTTTTGTGAGCTCGTAATAGTAAACTTAAATAGTAACTGTAACTTAAATTACCTTCGGCCACCAATATCAAGCATACTACAACAGTTAATACAACTGCTTTTCTTTGGCTCACGTAGAATCCATGATCCTCTCCATAACCTTTTATAGGCTTCCCTTCTTGTAACGTTTCATAACCCATATCCACTGTCTTATTCTTCTGGTACAAAAGTGATCTACTCTTCAAGAGTATTCAGATGTACAGAAAATAAAACTTATCGAAACTGTCTTTCTTATTCGTTTATTCACATACCTAGCGATAGTGCAATCACATTAGAAATGTTGCCAGTTTGATTCAGTTTCCTTCCTCCACTGCGATACGTAAGAGTGTGAGTATACAATACGCTAAATTGTACGAGTCGTGACGTAACGCTACTTGTAAATTATCTCATTAATAAAGGACAAATTGTGTGTGTCTATTCGTGTGCATAATTCCTTTGTGTCTTGACTCATAGCTCTGAGAATATATGGGGTGTGTTTTCGGCACGGATATGTCATTGTCATTGTTTTTTTTCGAATAAGGGTCCTCATCACGGCCCCAGAGCACTTTTTTGCTCAATTTCGGCAAACGAGAAGAATTGCCTGTTGTGAAAGGCTTTATAAACTGGTAGGGTAAAATATGCCCGGTTACCAATTCACTGTTGGCGATTGTATATATGTGTGAATGCTATCTACCTATACTTCTTTACCAGTCTAGCAATCCGTTACTGAATTGTGACGTAACTACATTTAAGATACAATACAATAGCCGACGAAATAGTATTATATTATGCAGTACAGTAGTACAGATGAGATTGTGAATAGGCAGAACCGCATTATTTCACGTCGATGAATTGTGAATAGGTATAATTGTCTTATTGTTATTGTATATATATATATATATATGTATATAGATTGTTCAACAAGGCAAGCTACTTAGCAGTATTCCTTTCAGGTCTAACAGATTGCGTTTAAAATATAAAATAATGTTAAGCTTAGCCTGATTAAGCCGGTTTACTTATAATTTGTTTCGGGTGAATGTAGTATATCTCTGTGAATGCTGCCTTTTGGTTGGCATGAGTTTTTTCATTGCATAGCCCCGATACGAACGTGATTTCGGGGTCGACTGCGTTGTTTCTGGGGAGATAACCCCTACCATATTCGTTATGTAATTTTATTATACAGATTCATGTGCTATAGCAGCGCAATTTTAAGGCATCCGATAGCATCTCTCATTTTACGTGAATCGGTCTGCTATCACAGCGCACCACACAATCGCCGTAATAGGTTACCAGGTACTGTTCCCATATATTGCTGGAATGTACACGGTATATTTTAAAGAAATATTAGAACTACTTTAATCTTCGGGGTACGTACCATGACCCTGTGTTAAGTCTAAGAAGCATTTGCAATGAGTATTTCCCATATTTTCCGAAGCTGGGTGTTGGTGTTGTCACTAATTTTTATTTGCTTTCTATTCGTAGTGAATGATGCTGGTCTGGCAAGTTGTTTCAAGTTTCACGTTTCACTTAACTCGTGATTAATGTCAATGTAAATTGCTATATTATATGTTATTTAATGAATGGCCGGCTTTCATTCTAGTATTCTATAATTTCATTGTATTTATAAAACTGGTAACACACTATTAGCTATCAGATTTGCCGGATTGAAAATCCAATCCAAAGTCAAACAAAGCGACAAAAAAAGACCGAAAAATTCGAATGAATTTTAGTGCATTGTATCGTGGTCATGTATTGATTTTTCTTGTTCTTTATATTGGAGTTTTATTATAAAATTTTACTACAGTTTGAACATAGATTTTATGGCATCGTTTAACTGGAACGTCGGTCAAGCTGGCATATTTTTTCAGTTGGATAAAGTATTTTCTCCGCCTTCTAAACTTGTCGCGGCCGTGTGATAAGTAAACTGCGCTGCTACAGATGTTGCCGCGATCGTTCCGCGCTAAGCCCTGTATTTGTGCAAAAATCATCAGTCGTTGTTTCCGTCGGATATTTTGTTTGGAGCTAGCAAGATATTCATTTAGAAGTTGTTTGATTTCGTTGGAAAAATATTATTTTTGGTAAACATGGTATGAGGTGTCTGGGGTATCTATATCTTTGAACCTCCGTTTACCTGGCGCGGTACTGGAACCAAGGATGCCAAATAATCGACTGGACTGCACAAAATTAACTTTAGAACTTCAGAAGCAGGGGTCTACTACACATCAAAATAAACCCTGGAAAGTCCATGCATCAGAAAAATAAACCCCCTCTGTGAAGTTTGATTAACGTTGACATAGAATTGGAAGCAATTGCTTCCGGTGCAAATGTTTGTAGTTTCAGTAATTCAGTAGTAGTTTGATCTGTGTTCTCGGTATGTGATGCCACCTTATCGATAAGGTTTTCTCTGATCTCTAGGTTTAGTTACCTTGGTTGACTTCGAGTTTATACATAATTTATTCATACATGTTGTGTTATGAAGGAATGTCACCAAACGATACCAAATCTTATCGCGGTTAATCACATGCCTAACTATATTTACTCAGCTCATATTGCGGCTACGTAATTGGCACGGCGTGTACGTTGGAATTGACTGTAATTTTCGTACAGTATTCTATAATAAGCTTAATTGGTTCAGGGGCCACCAATTCAATGGAACAAGCCTTATTTGTGGGAAATTCTGGTATAAGAAATGAGATCATTATAATAGTATTTAGTAATATTTGAAGACTTGGTGGTGGCAGAACTGCCGCTTGCGATCCACATCCTTACACGCCAGTGAAAACATTCAACCTTATAGCTAAGCCTTTGTTTAGTAATACGTTTAGTTTACGTTGATTATGGGAATTAGTTTCAGAAAATATGATTCAATGATCACAAACTCCCTACATGAATTGAGAGTATTGTCTGAAACTTAACTACAAATTCGAATGGTAGATTCTAACTATTGAAATACTGGCATATTATTTGGAATGCTCCTTTTTTAAGCCAACCAATATTCAAATTAGGGAATGATATTCTGACATTCGATGAATAGGGGAAAGGGGCATAAAAAGTTGAGAATCACTGATATAGACGAATATGCAGTACGCTACTAGATGTCTGAGATAACTAGGAAACTGATCTACGTTTTAGAATGTTCGTTAAATTTTTTGTAAATAATGGAAGTATTGCAAAATTATATTGATTTTAATACATAGAGATTTTAGTTTACAATGCAACATAGGATTCATATAAGATGGCTGCAATATAGAAAATTAATGAAAAATTTTTGTGCGTTGATTTCAATAGAATGCGTGTCATCCATAATTTCTATGTATCAATCGCTAAGAGATTTCATAATACCACATTCGTATACATTACAGAGTGACATGTTCTAATGCTGTGTGATAAGAAATAGTTTCTGCTTCTTGGATATAGTTGAAGAATGATTAATGGAGCAAACGAATGACTTTTGCTTGTTGTTCAACGAGTTCAAAGGTCGCTTGTGGCTTGTGAGAAAGAATTGTATGAGGTTGTTAAAGTAATATAGGGTAAACAAACATGTCGTTGGGGACGCGATGTATTGATATGAAGACATGTGGTGATAAAAGTTATTTTTCTAAATGACTATTTGATTTTATTAACATAGTTCTCCATCCATGTTGTCAATGTTTCCTCGTGCTTCGCTCTCCACGCTATATTTGATTTAGTCCGCTCAATCACCTGGTCCACGGCCCGCACGGAAGTGGCCAAATTGGTTGTTGAACTCTTGAAATCCTCGAGCTTACGGTAAAAATAACACGTTTTACGTATAATGTCGCACCTAAGGGGAAAATAATCTTATGGCAAGTATTTGAATTGCGCTTCTGTGCAAACATGTGATGTCCATCTTCTAGATAACACACAATGCGTTAATCTTTTAATCAGCAAATTATGACACTACATTAGAATAACAACTACACCTTTTATGTTTTACTTATGCAATTCTGTTTTTGACTTAACCGGAAAGTTAGTATCAGTTGCGAACCGTTCAAGTGGCGTCCATGGCATGTGTCATACCTTCCATGCTCTGGGTACGCCATTAATTACGCGCCATGAAAATATAACTGGGATATTGCAGAAGATATTTCCACCATATTCCTCATGTATTTCTCATCCGTGAACTTCTGTTTCTGACCTTTTACCTTTGACCTTACCGATCGATCTTTGCATAGCTATCAGTGTGAAATATGTTATCTTACCATTTGCAAGTCGTATTCAGTCGAGAATCGTCTCGTTACCACTTCAATTAAACTGTCGAACGACAATCCGCTTCCGTATCTGATAAACACGAGTTGTTGTTATGTTTCTTGGCTATACTACTCATGGACAAAACGTCGCACTGTACCTGTCTACAATCATATCCCAATTTCCGACCATATATGCCCAAACCAAATCTCGACCATATTCTTCATCTGCAATATATTGCAGACATGTTATCAGACTGTCTTGACTTCTAATGTAGGCTGCGTCGAAGCAATATTCTATGTAACGGTTCAGGATCCATGGTTCTTTACTGCACGCCATTCCATACCTACATAATATAAAGCGAGTATTACCCGAAATATCGAAAGTAGACAGTAACTGACTGTCTGTTTGTATTTTTCTCGATGCACGTCCATGGATCATTGAGAAGGGCGCAGTCGCCTAGGTCCCCATGCGATTTTCAATTCAATTCTCCCGCATTTTGGGACCTCTTTCCCGTGGGAGTCCTATAGAATAAACCTCAACCCGAAAAATTAGGTTGAAAATCGATTCAATAGTCTGGTAAAAAATTGTGGACATACATACACAAAGACCTTCTCAAATTTATATAGGATATTTTAAGGAAATTAAGGCTTTATATTAATAACAGAACCCAGTGATCAGTATTACCTTAAACTGGTTTGCTTTTGTGCATTTGATTCATTATTATGTTTTTCCCACGCGAAATTCCATTCATCCACTCCTCCGTTACGGATTGCTGCGCAATAGACATCGTTGCGGTACGTACTGGATATTTCTCGAGTTGGATCGGTCATCCAGAGTTGGTACATTTCGGTTGCGTTTCCTATACAGTTCTCATCTCCGTAGTAGCACGCTGCTTCAATGCCAAGTTGCCTTGTCATCCTGAATGTTGATGGAGTGTTATAAAACTATAGATTGTACTAGGAAAACTTTTGAAACGCGTAAATTTCGGAAAATTCTATAAGCTGATACAATGTATAAAATTTCAAAATATCAAATATTAAAGCGGGCAGAAAATTAAGGGCTGTCATACTAACCTTTCAATTTGCGCTTCGTCGGTCGTGTTGAGCTCCTCCCATCCAAAAGTATCGTACAGCGAAGGCACTGTAAGCTGGAGGATGTAATTCTGTAAAGATTGAACACTTTGAATAAATAGACGTATGCAAGCTGTACTTAGTTTTGTGAAGTGGAAACGGTAAATTGCTGTGGAAATATATTTGAATTCGTGTGTTTGCCGAACACGGAAAACAGAATTGAATTTTTAAATACTGGTTTCAAGAGTAGTAGATGTAATATAACATAATATAGTGTACATGAACCATCGTGATTACTAGTATGACAGTAATATTTAAGTATTTTTCTGCAATTGCAATTGCAATGTAAGCAAGCACGTGTCTGTTGCACTAGATACTACAAAAGTAATACTACAAATCTGCTGAATTTTGCCCTAGATTGCTTATAAAACTGATAAATAAGTTAATATTTAATATTTAGTAGCTGATGGAGGTGTACAAAATAATCACTGTATATGCCGTGGTGATAGTTGACACTTTGATTCGGAATAAGCTCAGGTATTTCGAATCTTTCATTCTATTTTTTTAATGAAATTCAGCCAATAACAATCCAAATATCCCCACCATTTTTTTCTCGTAACTTATTGGCATGAACTAGTATGTTGTAAAAATATTTAAAATTTGACGCAAGGATTACTGTTCAATAAATATACGGATTTACTAAGTGAGAATATGAAAATTCATAGTAATTATCGATGCATTTTGTTAAATATCTATGCTGAGATATTTATGCATCTTTTGGGCGCGTAAAATCAGCAACGAGTTCCGAGTATATTCAGTTTAGAGAAAATAATAAAAGTCGAGATTGCCAGCTGAATATTCCGTTCCAAATTCCAAGTCTTGTTCGGGACCCCCTTTCATTTATTATCAAGTAGATATATTGCAATCCATTCAGCATACCGAAAACCTCCCGAAGACTGGCGCCCTTCCTAGTAAATATTCTATATATTTGATGTTGCTCAAATAGGTTTTCCATGGTACGTAACTTCTCTCCTGGGTAAGGTATAGAGTGATATCCAAGGAGACAGTGATTTCTAGTCTCCCAGCTCTGAAAAAACATGTTACGGTATGGTTTGATAATGCAGGAGATTATACTACTGCTTGGCATAATCTTTATTACCTTGCCAAGTTGAAGGCATCATCCATAAGCTGTGCACGATTTTCGATTGAGAAATCCTATTTTAAACATAATTTTGAATTTAATCAATCTGTATTATTAATCAGTTTTAATAATATTTCGGTGCTTCATTTAAGCATGGTTATGTTACCTTTACCTCGTTTATCTCGTCGTTGGGAAATGGATTAATTAATCGCTCTGCAGGGCCCTAAGGCTCCCCACGTGAAAACTTAAAGCACTGGCTGGATTGACTGAGCTATTCTTTTAAGCTTCTTGTGAATACACAATGGAAATTGTGAATCCATAGATCATAAACCGTTTATAAATTCTATTTTCCGTATCCGAACATGTGCCGGTCTCGAGAATTTCGGATAATAGAGTTTTAACTGAATTATGTATTTCGTAATCTGCGTTTAAATCACAGCTTTCAATTTATTAATAACTTTGTAGCTAGTTTTTTTCACTGCTTACGGTAAAGCTTGTCATCTTCAGCTTCTCTGTTAGTCTTCCCCATGTGTTGCTATCGTAGTTCACTCTGTAGTAACCGAGCGCATCAATGTTTGCTAGAATGTACTCAGGGTCTGGAATCGTATGTGCTGTATTGAAGTAGTAAGGTATTTTGAAGTCTGCAACCGTTGATTTTTAAACGGTAAAATATTTTTTCCTACCTGTGCTGTTTGGCTCCAACCATATTCGATATTTGTTTACAGTGCCTATTTGGTTAAAGGTCTTATAGGTGAATGGTACGTACCATTTGTATCTGTTTTAAATTAAATATCTTAATAATA
Organism: Halocynthia roretzi; assembly: GCA_013436055.1. NCBI lineage: Eukaryota > Metazoa > Chordata > Ascidiacea > Stolidobranchia > Pyuridae > Halocynthia > Halocynthia roretzi. Next base: position 1,230 of record QRAM01000176.1, on the reverse strand, counting down.
GTAAGTATTCCTTATTAGCCTATTACCTTTTATGTGCTGTAATTTCTAAAATATATGGCCCAACATTGTAGGATAAATTTGATGATTCTGTAATTGCTCAATCGAGTTTCATCAATTGAATTTAAAATATATTTACTTTTGTCGTTTACTATGTCATGGTAGACAACAACATGGTCAACAGAAAATTAATGAACAAAGCAGGGCAGGGTTTACTTTCAAATTTACTTTAAAAATTATAAGGTAGTTACCATTATCAGGACAATTTATTGCAATAAACTTTAAAACTCTATTGTACTAAACGAAGTAAAAAGTGTAACATGAAAAATTCTTCGATTTTGAGACCCATTCCGACTTTCTTAATTTTTGCTTATATCCAAGTATGTGCTCAAAGTTTCCCCACCATTCCTAGCTGGCTTACCTTAGCTTCTCGTGGGCCAAATAGTGTAAAAGCCAATTTTGGTATATTGATATGAGCGTGACACTACATTCTAGCATTTGTTCAATAAAATAGCTACCCGTATTTTTCACTACCAGTTGTCTGTACTGCAGTTGCATTCGGGTCGATAAGAAAATATTCCTGAGTTACTGCATAAGTGTCGTCTTCAGTTTTCATTACATTCACAATTGGATAGCCCATTTGCAACGTCCATGTCTCCAAGATGACGCTCAGGGTGGTATCACGAGGCAGATTTTCCGCATCTAGTTGCTGCGTTGTAAGAAACCTTAAAGTTACTCTTCACGTTTGAATTCATGTAGTGCGTTGTAATTCTTACGTCTTCCCAGTGTTGAAACAAGTCGTCGTGGGTTGCTGCGCCGTATGCCAAATCGTTCAAAAAATTCTGCACAGACAGATCTAGGTATTAAATTTATTAAAGAGTATTCAGCGTTCATGGTCCGAATTATTTTGGTTGTTGTCCATTGACCCCCCCCCCCTTTTTTTACCCCTCAAAGTAGTACAAAGTAGAACTGTGGTGTCAAAATGAAATCAAATCCCGAATGAAGGGAGGGGAATGTTGGGGGAATGGGTGGATGGGGTTTCCTGTTTTTCAACTTTATACTTTTCAATATGGTGAAAAGTATAATGCGGTAGTGATACCTAGGAATTCGGGTAATAAAAAGTCGGAATATGGTTTTAAAATGAAATGAAACCAAGAATTAAATAGCGGGTATGTCATTTCTTTCTTATCGTGCCTTTGTCTCTTCCTCTCTTGCAATATAATTATATAAATT
>QRAM01000175.1:97577-188023 GCA_013436055.1 Halocynthia roretzi | reverse complement strand
GAAGCTAACAAACTACATTTTCGAAATATATTGTAAGTGAATACATTGCGCAAATCTACTCCGAAGCTAACAAACTACATTTTCGAAATATATTGTAAGTGAATACATACAAAATATTAGATGTCTGATTATCTCTCACCACTATAACATACCAACACAATTGAACTGTTTTAGATCAGTGATACATAAATGGGAGCAATTTCGATTGTGGGGTAAGGATGTGATGAATGGTAAGCAACTTTACTCAAATAAAAATTGAATATTACATATACAGTAATCTCTCACCTATCGCGGTTAGTCGTTCCAGAGCCTCCCGCGATAGGTGAAACTCCGCGAAGTAGAATTTGAATATACTTGAATGTATTTTGAACCATTGTAAATCATTTACACACTCTTATTTACCTTATTAACCTTTCCCACAATCATTTGACCGGTTATTTAATTTTTTTAAACTTTTAGCGCTCAAACATACTAGTCCTGTACGGCACGGCATTTATGATGAAATAAAATACATATACATAAATACAATACATAAAATATTACATTAAAATGCATACAAAACAATATTATATAAAATCCGCGATGTAGTGAATCCTCGATAAGTGAACCGCGATATAGCGAGGGACGACTGTACTACTTATTACAAATTCAAAAAGTGAAAAGATTTCTGTAAAATTGAACTTACGTAGTGATTTCTTATCTCGCAAACGATAAGTCGTAAACTTAGGAATTCCTTTTCATCGATTTCTCCAATGAATCTTCGGTAATCGTCGACGTGGGGATATTTTGCTACTTTCGTAATGATTTTCCCCCTGATAAGATATAAGCAAAAATTTGAGCAATTGAAATGACAAAAAAAACTGAAATCTCTGCTCTGCTAAAGCTTTGAGTTGGTGTGGGGAAAAACACTGCTCACTTCAGGGTATGGGGGTTAGTTGCCTGTTTTCAGTACAATTTCCTGATTCTAATGGGCCGATATTTCAATGTGCGTTATTGACAATGGACACGTTGAGAGTATTATACACACATATAAAAAATAATGATTTGCAGTCAATTTTCTTTAAGTTAACGACAATAAAGTTATTTAGGAATTTCCCACCAAGTGGCCAGACTGGCCTAGCACCTGAGTACTTTGCACGAAAATTGATAACGGAGATGGAGATATTTTTACCGACTCCAGCCAAAAGTAGCAGATTCGACTTCGTCTCCACACCCCTGTCTATAACCTGGTTGATGCAACTGCATGCCCAACATGATTGTTTTTGGCCAATATAATAAGAAAGTCTTTTAAGGAAACTAGGTACTATTATCAGAGAATGAAAATACCTGGTTACAAAATATCTTGATATTTGGTCTAGGAAAGAGGCTGCTTCACCTTCTACTTGCCTCAGCTCTGCTAATGTATCTTCCTATAATACAAAGTAGTGCAGTTAAATAATGGTTATATTCAAGTTTTACATTTGAATTGCAGCTATCTTAAAAAATTCGCCGTGCATAATGAACTACCAAATTTAAGCTGCCGTCTCTATAACCGAGGATCAGTTATAAAGATGTTGAGTCAGACTGCGCAGGTACATAATGAACTACCAAATTTAAGCTGCCGTCTCTATAACCGAGGATCAGTTATAAAGATGTTGAGTCAGACTGCGAAGGTACATAAAGATGCGAAGGAACTATAATCATGGGATCATCTATGGAGAGCATAAACACTTCCCAATAATATATACAGTTCACCTCCGTGCTCTGGCAAATTTCCAGGGATATTTTGCAATGTATTTTTTAATATTCACATTCTATATTCAAATAATCCTCTAATTTCTTAAGAGGAAGGGTATCTCTTTTTTCAAAACTCATCCTTCATAAAATTAGAATGTTCGATAGGTAGATCTATAAAATCTTCACGATTCAAAGAACTTATCATACTTGTATTGAAACACCAAAATTATTTCCATCCTCAATTTTAGGTATCAGGTGTGTTACCCACATTCGAACAGTGTTTGTTTTTTCCATTAGAAGACGAATTTCAGGCTTAATACGATCAATGATTGCCAATATTTTTGTGTTGCTTGGAACTGGGCCACTGGGAAACAACAGGACCTTTGTACCTATAAAAAAAAAAGGTACTACATTAACAACTCGGTAGCGCAAAGTCAAAGGGGCCAAGCTAATTACATTAAACTACAAATGTTCTGTGGGTATTTAAGGAGCATTGGAAAATATGAGGATACCAAGACATCTAGCAACACAGTATAATATAATAATAATAGACGGAATTGAACCGAAGAAATTATTAAATACATACCAGATATATCAAGGCCATCGCCACCAGAAAATTTTCTTTTTTTTGCACTGTCTTTACGGGAATCGATGTTGTTGGTCTTGCCATCGGGAATTACAACAGGACTCGGGATTGGAATTTCAAGATCTTGATGGACTTTTGTTACATATTCAAGTTGCATGTTTTCATCCTGAAAAAATAGATACAAAATTGTAGCCAACAACGTCAACGAATACAGATACGTATCATGACCTGTTTTTTGGTAACATTTTGGGTAAAAATCTTTGGACAATATTGTTTCGAGTAGTTTTATGACGGCATTGTCATGCTTTATCGATCTTGGTACACATTCTTGGCACAAATTTGTTATTGATAAATTTCTTGGTGATTAACTTGGACCACATATATATTTTTGTCAAATATCAGGAATCCTGGTTTATTTCAAGAAATGACAGCTAAGAGTGCAATAGTGAATTTAGAGGATAAGATGCAATAAAAAATGTAAATCAAAATCATACAAATGTGTAGCATAGCGACAAGTGGTCCAATTCGTTGGGAATTGAATGAAATCAATTTACCTTCAGAATTTTGTCGAGTTCAATACATTTTCTTGGAAAAAATTCATTCACAAGAGTTTCAGCATCTTTTGCAATATTGCTTTTGAACACTGATATCTGATGAGAAAAATCACAGCGAAGATATGTTAACTATTAATCAATCATCAATAAGTCTACCCTCAATTATCTGAACTTCCATCCAAATCATTATCAAAAAACCTGAACTACAAGATTTAAACATTACAACAACATAAATGAAAAAGAAATGTGAAGAGCTCATTTAATGAACAACTGCCTGATCTTAACCCTCTTGATCACGTAGCAAATGTCGGTTTTATTGAGATGGATAGTCTGTTACACAATAGTGACACCTGATTGATCACGATAGAAGGGAGCACCATAAAAATACTCAATGTCAATGTCAATGCATTAAACTTATAAATGACATCAGGAAAGTTACCACATTAGCTCGAATTACCTCATTACGAAGATCTTGGTCTTTGATGTTTAAATCGTGATCCATAAAGCACTCTGCTTATCTTTTAAATAATCTTTGTGTTACTATATTAGCAGCTCTGAAAAAGTTCAAACTGAAACAAGAAACAAGAAATTTTCATGAATTCTTCTATTTTCTTGGATCGACCGGCCATTCATTAAATCTGATTAGGCGGAAAGAGAGCAGTGAATATCAATTATTATTAGTTAGTAGTATTATTAGTTAAATGTGAGAATAGCAATAAAAGCTAAATATGGTATCACACAGATAGCACATGAATTTATTTTTTTAACAGTGGAATTCTAAATTCCTGTTCAAACAATAACAATTCGTTTGATTCTCTTCTTCAAAATTTAAACANTAGCGAACCATTAAATATCCATTTTCCTAATTTCTCATTCGGATCCCTAAATCCGTGATACCCTAAAATAAGAATTAAAACTTCAACATATTCGATAGCAAGTCTCCTGACACACACACAGGACCGCCCATCACCATATATCTAATAAAAATACATATTAATTATGCCGAATATTAAACTTGTTCAGATCCTCAAATTCAGAAATTCGACTGAAACGAGTCTCGCTTGTGCGATAGCACGCTTCATTACACTTCAAATACATGTTTATGGTTCCGTGCACCATGCCGGCGCGGTAAATGAAAAACCGGTAAAATAGACCTACCGTTGCTATCGACGTATACAGAGCATACATAATCAATTCGTATATAGTAGTAAAACTTAATATACTAAACGAATGGTAACCAGTCACCAAATTAAGGAGTATAAAATATATTCATGGCAATCTCGGATATGCTGTAGCGTTCAGTTCTACTCCATATAATGCTACATACATTTTATATCTATCAACGTCAGTTCATTATTCGTACCGTCATAAGTTTTAGGCGATATATACTTACCGACTTAACCGTTTCAATGGCCCAATCATATAGCCAATTGAATTGCCAATAAACTCCTCCTTCCAACGACATTATTTGTCTTCGTGCGCTGGTTGCAAAACAAGCACACTTGCACAGCTTTTAGTCGTGATAGCAGTCGCCAAGGAAGGTGGTTTTTTAGTGAGGAGTATATGTACTGATATGCGTAATAGAACTGATATGCGTAATAGAATGTATCATCTACTCATCCTGTATGTTAATTTACACAAGATGTCGCTGTAAAGCTCCTGTACCGCCTTGGTTTAGTCAATTACGCCATTTATGTTCACTCTTCTCTGAGGCAAAAAATCGTGCAGCCTACGCACGAAACGTTTCCATATATGATCAAATAAGCATCAGACTGCGTGTGAACCGAGTGAGTTCAAATATCATGTATACTTTTATTAGTGTCAAATGATTAGATCAAAATTCTCATTAAAGCTTATTCCTATGCGTGACCTGAATCGGCCTATATATCAAATTCTACTCATAGTAGTCAGTTTGCCGCGGTTAGTAACCAAATTTTCGATAAATAGCTGCTTCGCAAACAACAAAAATAGTTCCGTGTAATGATATGCAAATTTCGAATTTTATTTATAATTTTTTTGTTCAGCCAATTCATCCGTTCTTATAGCTTTGGTGAAATCACACACCAGAAATGCAATTTTACAAGAAGCGATTTAAGTAATAAAACAAAAGGAAATGAAAACAAACAATAAATAAATTGCAAAACAATATTTAGGAGTATGATAATTTACAAAGCATATTGCGTACGTGGGGGTGCTGGGGACATTAGGAGGTTGACAGAGACGCTTTTATATAATTAATTTTATTTTAAAATAATTACAAAGAAAAAATCCTCAGCAGTTTTTCTAGCTGACGTCACATATTATTTTCCGATAGCAAATTGATGATATATGTGATGCAAATTGAATGAAATCGACTTAATTTCTGAAGATAGGATGTAATATTTAATAAAGGTATCTTAGTGAAATAGTTTTTGAAGTTGTACAGCTTTAGACAAACCATGCTTCGAATTTTATTTTTCTTTGACAAGCGTTTGATTGTCACATTAAATATTTTCGCCAATTATCATTGAGTTTCGAACAAATATATTCGACCCGTTCTTGCGTGTGGCCATCAACAAACGGCGGTGACGATTATCTTACAAACCGATCACGTTTATTTTGAAGATCGCTTTGTTTGAGTTCAACGAAAGTACGTTTGATAAGAGCGTCTGTGATAAGTCGATATGATAAGTGTATTTCTCCCCAGACATCTCCGTGTCTTGTGAAAGTCGATGGGTGGTGTGAAACCAGTTCAAAGAGACGCTGGAATAACACAATTACCATTTTGTTTGCATAATAAATAAAAGACAGCATTACTGGCGATGACTAAGAAGTGTAAATATAATTCCCACTAACGCGAAAATTTCAACGTGTCAGGCACTTTATAGTAAACGTAATAGTGAATAGTATTAAAATAATCAGGGATTGGAATGAGGACGAGTGATATAGTGCTTTGGAAATGCATGGCGACGTCTTCCCCTTAATTTTTGAGGAGTGCGAAGGGCGTGCCCGCCATGTGTCAAATAAACTTAAAATATGAGTTTTTCAGTTGGGAAATTTTAAGATGTGACCTATAAAACATGAAAAGGAAATTTTCTGAACAAAATTGGTAAGAGCATGCAACCATGCATTCCATCATTGCACCACTGGTGAGAACTTAAGATATTGCAGAATATCGCGGGGTTTGAAATATGTCTCAAACGAAGGATACTTTATTTAGTTTATCGTTTATCTGGTGATGTTGTTGTATGTAGATTTGTATCTTCTTGAAATCTTCAGAACAATCAGCAACACTGTCACGAACTAATGAGGTTTCTCAAAAGCAATGTAATTTTACTTTATGGCGGAGAATCCACTCGGATGTGCAGAATATTGGCTGTATAGTTCGATCCTTTCATTTTTTATACATTACAATCTTCATCCTACGCTTCTCCTCTATGAGTATTGATTTTGGAGTCTTTTAATAATAGCACACAAATTTACAGTCTTGGAAAGATTTCTTATACGATCCAAATCTTGTTTGTTTTCTCGAGCGACGTATCCAGCCGAATCTAAAACCGGTAAACCATTAACAACTTTTCCCATAAGAAGCAATTTCGTATTATGACGATGAGTGGCACTTTTTCCTGTCCTCCGTGTGCTGATCGATGTTAGAATAGCATTGTCTTCTTTCAGTATAGTCTTCATATTGGGACAAGGACAAGTTTCATCAACGTCCAGCCTAATTTCAATGGATCGAGTTTGTTGCAGAAGTAGATTAAAAAGATTAAGATCGCTATTATTTTTGATGACGGAAATCAACGCCACTTTAATAAATCGATGATAATGCATTGGAGCAGAACTCTCATCTTCTCCCAGATCCAAGCGAACACGAGTAACTGTGCCGGTTATAACAAAATCTGATCCGCAATACGCCTCTGATATCGGCATAGTGCAAGTTTCACAAACTGGAACTACGGGACCTTCTGGGAGTGGGATTAAGCGATGCGGCTTATCTCCATCCATTAAGGGAACGGACGGGCATCGAGCGTTGCAACTGTCTACGTCCAGGAAGTTGTTACCATTTCCCTCGCATCCACTGTAAACAAATGGCTGAGGAAAAGAAAAAATGAGTCAGCAAAGTAATTTCCTTTCAGCAGTATAGTTCAGATATTCAGTAGCCAGCAAAATATTTAGACTTATTTAACATCAGCAGAGATGTATCCTCACCTCGCAATTTCTAGTTTCCGAATTGTAATAGATTCTTTGTTCGAAACTTCTGCAGGATCCTTGCTTCGGAGGGAACTTACATAAATCCATACACGAGTTAGCACAAGCGGTGAAAGTAGGGAACTAAAATGTACAAAACGAGCAATATGTTAGATTCTGCAGTTCTTACGAAATATTGTAATTGCAAAATACCGATACCTTATTCGTGATCGCAGAACAATCTCGAAAATATGACTTGACGCAGGTTTTTAAATTTCTGTCGTATATCCATAACCTGTGAATCCTTCGCTGCGACTCTTCTGAGGAGCATCCAAGGGATTGTTCGCTCGGAAAAGTCTGGCACACAACCTGAGACGATCTACGTTGGGGGTTTGGTCTGTTAAGAGCTGGAGAAAAAGTAATAGTTGATGGATTTGTATCAGACGACTGGATTTATATGAAACAGTACTGCTAATCCAAAAATCACGCAATCATATGCATGCAATTCAAATACAGATGTGTTTATGGTCATTTTTTTTTCTATATAATTGGTTTGCTTGTATTGGGTATCAACAGTAATGTATTATAGNATAAGGTAATAAGAAATTATTATAATTATAATTTTATTATCACAAGCCTCACCTTCGACGCTAACTTTGAATGTAACCCAAACAGCTCCGCCACGATTAGCAGCAATGCACAAATATTCTCCGCTGTCCTGATATTCTGTGTTCCTGATGATCAACTGACCCATATCTTCCGTAATACAAATCTTTCCGTTGTCGTCACCGGGCTTCATGAAATTAACATCATTCTTTCGTTTCCAGAAAATCGCAGGTTTTGGTGTTCCCGTAACTTCGCAAGTCAAAGTAACTGATTTGCCTTCCTTTACTGTCATTATGCCCGGGACCGATATCACCATGGGTGGTGTTATCGAACCGGATTCATTACCACGAATATTCAAATATTTATTGTTATTAGCTGATGTGACCAAGATTGTGTTGGGCGTCGGTATGGAATTGCAAGTTGATGGTAATATGTCGATTCCTGTAACACATGCCTCGATGTCCATGAAACAAGATGTGAAGTATGTCATGCCATCATTGGCGCAAACAAAATCTTCGTTAGTTGTTGGTGAACCGCATAAATTATTACATTTGCATGTTGGTAGTCCGTCAACTACTTTACATAGCTTCCCTTGTCCGGTACATTGAATACCTTCGCAAGGATTCTCTTCTATATATCTGACCTATAACAAAAATTGTGAATATGATATTAGATGGAGATGGAGCAAATTGAAAATAACCCAAATTGAATTTCCATATTCTAGCCTTCCCAGATAATACGGTTTTATTCAACGTCTTGAAATTGTATACTCAACATCATAAAGTGAGAAGTTCGTTTATCGACCAATTTGCTTTACAACCAGGTCGTTAAATAAGGAGTACCTGTACAACAATCGCGGCACTTGCTATCAACAAGAGTCGCGCGTAAAACTTTATCGGTCAAAAACGTACGTCACCGTGTAATTTTTTGCACACATACAATACTATTACAATCACAGAAAGAGTGTTTCACAATTATAGAACTCGAAAAACTTGTAAAACTTCTATTCAAGAACTGTTTAATCATGTAAAAGACGTTTTTAAAAAGGGAATGCACCACGTGTCGATCTTCTAGAAAATCTTCTGTAATTTGGTAGGTCTCTGCCAGACCTTACGGACGATTTTTATCACGATGAAAGAAAATAAGTATCGTTATAGCTACGTGTGACGGAATCTTTAAGTTAAGTGGTGTTATGTTTTTGTACCAAGAACTTATTGACGCAAGATTGAATTTGGTGATTAAATATTTTAAGCTCGAACTCAAACAATGTGTTGAATTTTTTTGTCGTAAACAACCCTTTGATCGCCGCCGCCGCAGACAGCGGAATCATCGCTGGATATATCGCATATCTGCACACATACGTTTTTTTTGTTGTCTCTTTGTGATTATATAAATCTGTCTGCGTATTTCCGTAAAATTCATCTTCCCAAGGCGAATAATTATTTTTTGTGAGTCATTAGTCACGGCAGCACGAGCTATGAAAGTTCACCTTATTTAACTTTTGCCTTTCTCCCGCGGTGATGGATTACCGTTTTTATAATAATACTGTTTCGTCTTACCAAGGATGTTATTTGAGCGAGAACGACATTTTGACTTTAATTTGAACTCTTTCGTTTGAGCGAAAATATAAATTACGTGCTGGTATTCATCGGATTTTTGCAATTAACAAATTGCGGCAACAAATAGTAGTATAACTGAAACCGAATATGTCAGCGAGTATATGCACACCCTTCTCCACGTTGAAACATTCCGTTTTGTTATATCCGACGAATCAAAATCAAAATGGCAGGTAATGGTATGCTGCTATTCTTAGCTGCCCTTATGTAAATTGATGTGCATAATTACGTATATTACTCATGTGCGTCGGGAACTATTAAAATACAGCTAAACCAGATTTTGCAGGAAATAATTGCGACACTACGTCGGAGTCGCTTAAGAGTCTGCTGCTTTGCTAAAAATACATGGCGTATTTGAAATGTCTATCAGAAAAGTCCCGACGGCGGACAATCAACTCAGGACGCAGACATACTTTCGAAGAATATGATACCGAGAATGCAAATCAACGCGTATGATGTGTCACGACTTCTGGCACCATTACAAAACACAAGCAAACTTTTACAAAATGTTTAGATTATCGTCCTTGCAAGCGTTTGTCGTCTGACGACATTTTTTCCAACAGAATATGACAACAGGCAATGGATAAGTGTTATCAATCAAATACTAAAACAACAACCTATTCGTCTGTTCATAGTTTCTGACCATAGTTAATATCAGATCCGGGGCAAGGGAGAAAAATAAATATCATATTACATTATTGGGTAGGTGACGGAAAATATAGTAAATGTTTTCGATTCGTCTCGCATTATATCATTATATCAAAGAAAACATTACTCATAACTGTGATCAAAACAACCGGAGATACAATTGGGTTTTTCCAATCTAGTAAGCAAATAATAATTTGCTGTTCATTCACTTTGCTCTTCGCAAAATAACGATAATTTATTTTACAAATATGAACCACCATATCAGAAATTTCAGCATTTTGATGGGAGGAATTAGTAATACGGATTGATAAATTCAAATTGTTGAGTAACAACTTTTGAGTCCAACAATCTGGGAAAAAGGGTGAATAGCGTTCTACCATTTGATGGAGGAGGGGAATCAGGCACAAAAAAGGTTAAGAACCACTACTCTATAGTCACTAACGGGATGATGAAGATGACGAACCAGACAGATTGCTATATTCTCGTTAGGATCATCATCATCATCATCATCATCGCTTTCGCGACCTAGGTGTTGTCGATACTCTATTTATATAGCTGTGTTAAATGAAAGCGAATATTTACCTACAGATATCAAAATTTACATACCTGGGAACGCCATGGATGAACACACGTTTTGGTTCCACACATGTTTTCACAACAGACCTGGGGCGCAGAACAATCTCCGTTGGAAACGCAAGACAAAACTTCCGGGCACATAGCCAATTCGTCGATATAATGAGTTGGACAAGATGAGGCCACGGAAGCTCTTGTAACGGTCCATCGAGTGGCTTGTGGCGGCGAAGAACTTTCGTTGTTGTCGGCAGCTTTTACTTGATGTATTCGGGGGTCGGGAAAACATATAGACATAGGTGTCATCACAAGGAGTGAAAATACCAAAGCAATCATTTCGTATTATTGTTTATATATAAGCGATGTACACGTATATTTTTTAACCGGTTGTGTGTTGCCCACTAATGTCGAATCTTCAATTCCACAAGACGTCTAGAATAAAGACTTCGAGATGAAAACGAATTGCAAAAAGGTTCTGCGAATATAAAATGTAAGAATTTTACACTTGGCGTTCCATAAAATACTTTGTTTATTACAAATCAATTATTGCTGCAGTTTTCAAACTTAAAAAAGAGATTTTCAAAACACAAATAATTCGCTAAAATAATTGATAAAGTGTAATGATTAAATAACCTAGGTAATTCAGCCTTTCAAAACTATTTGTCCTTTGAGTAACTGAACTTACATATTACATATACATATTACATTCAAATATAAATGCAATAACACACACTTCTACCGCTGGTTACCTCCAATTATATATAATATAATAATACTAATACTCCTTTCACTCATACACTAACACGTACTTGGTCTTATTTGTTAGATCTGGTCTGATCATGGCAAATAAAAGTTAAGTTATGAATTTTCTCTGCTAAGCAGACTTATTTATAAGTTACTGACCAAATACTGAGCGAAACCCCAGGACCGAGTACGACAATTGCGAAGTAGGCTTGTTTATTACGGTTTATTCGAGAAGACAATTCCGTCGTTAAACTTTTTTCGTCGAAATCGAATATTGCTTATTATATGCATAGCAAAAGGGCAGACGTCTGGCTCTCCTAAGAAAATTACAATAATGGTTGATTTATTTTTAGATAGGAAAGGACTACTTATCAATTAGTCTGCGACCCAAAAACTTCATCTAATATAGAGACCACGTCATCATATGTAACTACCGACAACAATAGTATCGATGGCATACTGACCGAACTATAACGAATTTATACGGATTCTTGGAGACAAGACGTCTTACGTCAGTCCGTCTACACACAAATCCCCTTTCAACTTTTCTGTCGTCAATTTTTGACCTGCGCTTGACTACATGCTTCCAGGTAATATGTCTTGACTAAGATACGGAATCATGGGCGAGACAGATTATACTTACTAAATAGACAAAACTTTCTATTTATTGACAAAGGTCGTGAGAAAATTTGATGACGACCACCATGGCGTCCGATACCAACTTCCCCTATTGCAAATCTGAAGTACGAATACAGGTAAGGCCATATTACTATTTCTTAATTTCGTAGTACCCACTCTATCATGAGCAGTCTATCACAAGTGAGTAATGTGAATACACTACCTAATTCTTTGCAAAAAAAAAGTTTAAAAGGTATTTTTACTGTCACCCTGCTACGACCTTGCACTAGAAACTTCGTCTCGTCGACAGTAATTCCCAGTTTGAATACGTGCCATCTACTCCAGTAATATTAAGCGAATTGATCGCCGAAATTGTTTTTTTATCAGATAATGCAAATATAATGCGTACCCTCGCGACGCGTGATTTGGTGTCTGAAACAGTTTTGGGAAAATAAGTTTCTTCATGTGGTTACTTTTGTGTATTATTTTAAGAAGAACTAATATTACACTTCTTTGAAAAGTTTTAAACGGCACTTCATCGTCAAGAATCAAGATCTCACCTTGCGATGGCTAAAATTCCACACACTAATTAGCTTCGGCGCGAAAACGAATGGGAAACGCATTTCCTCCAATAACTCTTATATCTTGAACACTGACATCATTTTCTATAAATGTAGAAATATCTATCAACGAACGACATATGTCTTTAAGGTATACCCTTCATCAGTGCCTATATACGTTAACGTGAGGAATTCGTAAAAGATATTCTTAGCTTTTTTAGCTCCCATAGGTAGAACACGATATATTGTATTGATGCAGCGAACATCTTATATCGATATCGATATGACGCCGGGGAACGAGGGACAAATGTCTATACTGAAGTATTCTATTACTTTATAATTAATGCAAATACTTCGTTAACTCGGTGACTGACAGTACTTTATTATCGAAAATAGTTCTTGGCATTTGGCTGGCTACATTTAATGATGTACAATATATTATGAAATTCGACATATCATCATCTTCAAAATAAGTACGGAATCTAGCATGGGCTTCTAGCATTTCCCCTATGACTTGCTAAAAATATTCAAAAAAATATACATGGCGAAGCTCATAAATCACACATTGGTCTCTTTTCATGTCAAAGATTCTCTCTCAGATGGTTACGCCCATACCACCTATACTACCACTAGGTGCATGTAAGGGGGCAATAAAAACAGACAGTTACAGAGCATAGCAGCGAGTGAACTGAACTGAAATCTATTAATTATTCCATTTTTGAGTTTCTGTTCTTTCGTGTGCCTTGTTCACATCACAGTACTCACATCAATCAGTTTACTCATGTCCGCGTTTCAGTGGAATGACCAAACTACCGACTACAATAATCTTTATTAATTTTTACTCAATCATATTTGGTGTTTTTTGCATTACCACATATATTATATATATTTATGTTTTCAAGCCTACAAATATTCCGTAGGATGGAATTTCATTTTTTGGCTAGTTAACGATAAATTGATCAAGTTCTCAATGAAATCCTCTTAATTTTTATTCACCTTCCTTTTCTAAAATGAATGCACGCATCCATAGACCACAATTGATCTCTCGTAGGTAAGTGAGCAACTTGTCTTAAGCTCCATGTCACGTACAAATTCGATTCGATTCGAGTTTTGACTGATAAAAGGGATTCGGATCGTTGTTTAGGCACGCATCAAACCTCTTTACTACGAATACGTCGTCTTCTATTTCGTTCGGTCGTCTAGACGCCTCCTCCGGTCATTAAACGTTTTACACTAGACGCGAGAAACACCGCGAAGCGCTTATCCTGTCATCCCATCATTCACTTGTAGCGCTCCGAGATTATGACTGACAACTTAGTGGTCGAAGCTGAATCAGTGACATGAATGACGGATCGTATCAGGGTGTTTTTGCGATCGTGTTTCGGCAATTATATTGATGTTTTTACCAAGTTTGTCGGAACCACGAGGAATTCTTTCAAGATTTTTATCAAGACGTTTAACCTTCACAATAATAAGAGTCGTGCCGTATTAGATATGATGGATGTTCTCAAATGGCCTACATTGGAATCATTTTACATCTCTTTCGTCTAAGGAACTGTCATGTACTCGCTATCAGATTAACACCTCCCGTGACATAGTGGGTGGCAATTTGGAAAGATACGAGATAACTGAACGATCACCCATTCTTCGTTTCAAATTCGTTTTGCTTGTCCATATAGCTGCACATATACAGATTTATCTCAAAATACGAACAAATTTCGCTTGCAGCGCCCTATCTATTTTACAACAGTTCGCCGCACTTTTGTGAGTGAAAGGCCGCTATTTTATAACGCCTTGTGTTCACTCTTCTTGTTTTGGCTATGTGTTGTGTGATAATATGTAAACGAAATTTATTATCATCATGTAAAAAAATTTACCTATTTTAAATTGATGTCGAAAATTATGGCACCATGTGGGATAATCCCCTGCAGGTTTAAGCTCTTTAAAGCGAGAAGAAGAAGAGCTTGTAAGCGAGCGGTGAACGCGCTCTTCTTCGGGTGTTGTCCGAATTGAAGATCTTGCGCAAAATCCGTGGTGTTTCTGAATATCGAATACTATTTTCGTGTCCACCTATCGACAACAATAGCATCGAAAATGTAGAAAAGTCTGGAGAACTACTAATGACTGATTTCAACTTTATTCCGACTACAAGCGAGACAGAAGGGACTTATCCAGCTATCAATTAGAAAGAGGGAACGAGGTCAACTCTTAGCAGGGATCGACATATTTTCTCAGAAGGTCCACTGTCATATGTCTGCATAGCTATCAAGAGGACGAGGCTCATCGACAATTATTCGAGCACTGGACAGATAGCAGTGTTTATATTCAGCTCCGAAACCTGGCAATGACATACACGACAAAATACATGTACGGATTCCAGTTTTGCATGCGATAATTGTTTATAACGATGGGGATTTCTACAATTAATTTGATGAAGGTAATCACGACTTCAGTAGTGAATAATTCATAACATTTTATCGAAAATATTCATGATTGCCAAATTGTTATGTCTAACCACGATGGCAATTATTTTTTTGCGGCATATAGGATCGAATAAAAAAATGCCTTGTCATGGTTATTATGTAAGGGAAATCGTTGCGGTGAATTAATTTAATTCGACATTCAATAAAATACGATTGTTTACAGCCTACATATAGGATCGAAAGGTATATCAACAGACCAAGGGAAATACGAACTCTTGCGTGCCATCTAGTGCTATGATAAGAAACTACCTATGGAAAATCAAGCTCAATTTATGTCGGGAAGCTGCCGTCAACATCAAGTCCAAGACACAAGGTATAAAAAAAATTCTATTCAGGACAAAATTCTTCTTATCATTAGCAATAAGCTCGACTATAGTTACGTCCACGTGTTGAAACGCCCTTTATTAATCATCATATCATCGATGCAAGCCCTCTATTTACGTGGAAACAGCACTGCACTACCAGGAAATCCATTTTTGAAACTTTTTGTTATTAGATCCTCTCTTATCTATTCTTCATCCTATGCATCATGTCATTTAAAAAAGGTCCCACATTTTCGTGCACTTCGTGAATGGTAGTAGCTGTAGTCACTGGCAGAATGATAGTTACGGTAACCTCGTTGCAACAGTTATACGAGTGTTTAAAAAGTAAAAGGAAATACAAAACTTCGGTTAAACGATGCTCCTTAGTATCAATGAGACTTCTGATTTAATTTAGGTTCTATGTTTATATATCTGATTACAACCTGGGCAAACTCGTCTTGCTCAAGACACACAGACACTCTCATGCCTTGGGGATAAACAAGTTCTGAGCATTCGACTGACATCTAGTGGCACGTACTTACTAACTCGAGTTGATAAAAACATCGCAAACAATTTAAAAAATATATAACGTAATACACCACATAAGAACCGAATATAACTTCACTCTTACTGATTTCGGAATAAACAATAAACTAACAGTACTGCTTGCAAGTATTTCATCATCTACATTGTAATTAGTATACAGCCGGGGTTCTTAAACTGGTGGGCGTGTAGGATTTGCAGGGGGTGTTGAATGCCAATAAGGAAAAAGCTTTAAAAGAGTTACAATTTTTACTAATTATTCAATAATCAATGGAAGCCTTACACTGATTATTTAGCCAAGAAGTGTGCAACCTGTGGCCCGCAAGCCAAGTGCGGTCCTCGAACCGAACTTGTGCGCCCCCTGGGGAGCTGCGGTCAATGTCAGTGGGGCGTGAATTTTTCTTAAAGATGTAAGGGGGCGCATCCCAAAAATTTCAAGGACCTCTTGTATACAGAGAACATACTAACAAACACCAAATGTTATATTATCTCTCTATACACTCTTCTGGTCCACATTCTATGTACCACTGTCATCATTATTATTTAACACTGCTCCTCTGCATGGCAACACACCTGACACAAAAAATAGTAAATAACCAAGATAATTTCTAATACACTTATGTTCAATACTCACTGTATCATTTCTGTTTACAAGATATCTTACTCAACTAGGTAATTGTAAATTTCACCAGTAAGTTTAAAGTTCACCACCTTACACAATTGCAAGATAAATCTTTTACAATTTCAGATAAAATAGATATACACATCGGTGTCTGCTGAGGGCAGCAAATGGGGTAAATGCTCCACGCTGGATCACAATATAGCTACTTTATTGTACTATAGGTAATTTATACTTGCATATAGCTAGTACAATCTTTGATAGTGATATAGTGAATCTTTGATATATATATAAATTGAAATTAGAATGTCTTGCTGACTTCATCTACATATCAATGGATTACAATCATTGTACATACCTATCTCTGCGTTTATGTCATCATTCTTGCTAAGTGCCATCAGCAATCCATAGTATGTCGTTTTAGAAGACTTGGATAATTCACTATGAACATGCTGAGACGATGGTTGCAATGATCCTTTCGATAACTTTCCTTTGACTTTTTCAATTGCTTCAAAATAGGTCTGACTATGCACTCCTAAATATCAATGAAACCATAAAAGTTGAATTCATGAAGGATTATTAATCCAACACACATTTAAATCCAGTCAATTTTAACAAAAAGCTAATGCAACAAATGATCAGTGAAAATCATAGTTGGAATATTTATCATTTCAATTTTATTTCACTACTGTATCTCAATCCACCAAAAATCATGATAAAACAATATGTATACCTTCTGTATTAACCTGTGCATGATGCCTTTTTTTCTGCTGCCATGTATCAGAAGTAGGCACAATGACCGTCGAAGATCCATTTACTAAATGCTCGTATACTTCTTTACACAAACTGCTGTATTCTTGAAATGACAAAACAGGAGTTCAAAGACAATAAATCTTAGAAGAAGATAATTTTTATACCTTCAAAATAAAACTGGATTTGAAAAGCATAAAGGAAGTCTACAAATGACATCAAACAGTCCAGAGCGTCTTCCATCAAAACAATCCTGGCCGTCCTTTGTACAATTTCGAGAGGAAAATCATAACAGAGCAAGCAAATCAATGAATGGTATTCTTTTACGCTGAGCAGTTCTTGGAATGGAAAGGAGAGGAAAAAATTGAGCATTTAGAAATATTATTGTATTCATCGAAATTCATTCATGACAACCTGTGATTAATAATAATTATATCTTAACTCTAACATTCGACATGAGAGCATGTACCACAGCCACAGTTGAATTTGAAATAAATTACAAAAATGCGAAAGTGCTATTCACATTATGAGTTTGATAAACTTTGGTTTGGTTAGTCAAAAGAAGTCACAAATCTGTGAATGGAATCAGAATTGCATGGACCTCAACACTCTAGAGCTCGCTAATAAAATTGAATCGGAAAGTAGATGAGCTTTTAAACCTAGTCATGACTGGGTTGGTATGGCCTGTAAGTATTGTTTCAATAAATTGAGAACATCAGACTTCATTGCTAAGAGACTGGGTAGCTATGCTAGTTTCAATAAATAGATTTAATTGTTTAACATGCTATACCTCCATGTCCTGCCAGTTGATTAAAGCATTTCCAAAAACATCGAATCAAACAGGCACGATTATGTGAAGTTGCGCATACATATTCATATTCTCTAAATAATGTGTTGGTTCCATTGTGGACACTCCTGAAACTTTATAAAGAGCAAATATTAGAATGAGCAAACTATACATTCTACACACAGATATATATATTCAGGTCTCACTAATCTGCAAGGAATCTTGTTGGAACAATCTTCGGTGATTCTTCTTTCTGTTCAACCAATTGACTTATTGCATCTTCCATGTACACAATGATATCATGTTGATCTGAGAAAGTGAAATGTTCATCAGCAGGGGTAAATATTGTTAATAAACACACGAAAAGGGCATTATTTGAAGGTGGCAGATTTAATTGACATGAATTTTGGGTAAGTATATGCGACTGAAACGACTTGCACACGCACAATAGAACATTTACATGATGACGTCATATGAATACAGTTAAAACTTTATTTGGCAATAACTAAAGAATAAACTTCAATTTAGCATTTTGAAATTAAGTTTCAAATTAAATAAAGACGGATCTGAATTTTCTCTTCTCTACGTCATTATGATTCAATAAAAGCGAATGGGCTACTATTTAAAATACAACATTGAAAATGTATGTAGTGTAATTCGTTTGTAGCAAAGTCCAGATTCAAGAGAAATTCATTTACCAACATATTCTTTAACATCAGGTGATTCTTTTCCACTCAATGCCATATTTCACGTAAAGTTCAAACTGAAATAACCATAACGACGCTCGATATGGTTCACTGCGTTTACACTTGTAATGGCATGGTTCCGTGTGACGCTGATGCACTCCATGCTGAAAAGCGCAAATAATAAGTCTCATAAAAACATGATATTCATCATTTAACATAACATTCATCAAATTTCGTCACACTATACAGATGCAAATCAACCTTACTGACTGATACATTTCGTTCCGAGTTAGCAAAATGAAAGTCGCGCAACAGCAAAATGTAAAGGTCATTAGTAATAGAAAAAACTTTTTAATGGTTGATTAAACGAATTCCCCCAAATGCCATTTCGATGGGAGTCGGGATAAGTTATATGTTCTGCATGTTTCTCATCAGGTGTGATAATAATTTGCAATAATTTATTCTAACTGAAGGTTTCATGATGAATTGTCTCTAGAGTTGTCAATTAGTCCATCACTCCAGCACCATATGGCCTACCAACAAAGTATCCATTAGACAACAGCTGTTTCCTTAGGTTATATGAAACAAACACATTTGCTAGCGAGCTAGCCGGTGGAGCTTATGGGTGGGGAGACAGAAGGTAGCACCTTATTGGCTGATACATACATAACGGTATTTAAAGCGTGTCACTTTCCTTATCCCGGTTTAACGAGTTCTAACTTCTAATGCAAGGTTTTAGGATTTAATGACACACAATCAAGGTATAAGTCAATAGAAGTATTCATATAGATAATTGCCCATATCGTAGAGAATGACTGGTGAATACTATACGAAGTCATCGAGACTGGAAGCGAGAATTTATTGCTTACTTAGTATTTGTTCTGGTTCATTTGTTTCTGCATTCTTGCTGATGTCTACGTGCAACCTGCACGAGCTGTACTAGACATAATACTTTTCACGAAGTTAAAACCGAATGGGAATTAGTTGATTGATTGGAAAGCAGTTAATTCAAGTCGCATACGCCACGAAATCAAAATGTACTTACTTTACAGACCATTTAAACAGCATATTGATACAGTTTATGTTACGACAAATTTTCTGTTAGGTAAATACGGTATTTGTTAAATTATTCGCTTCAAGATCAGCCATGGCAGAACGATGTAAAGTTGAAGGTTATCAAGCATTTATTGACAAAGTTACTGCCTTAGAAAAGGAAGGAAGAACGGTTTATTGCATGTTCTGTGGTTCAAAAGATAAGAGCGGTGAAAGCTGGTGCCCAGATTGCGTTACAGC
This sequence comes from Halocynthia roretzi, assembly GCA_013436055.1. NCBI lineage: Eukaryota > Metazoa > Chordata > Ascidiacea > Stolidobranchia > Pyuridae > Halocynthia > Halocynthia roretzi. The sequence goes on along the minus strand of QRAM01000175.1, from coordinate 168,175 downwards.
CGAACCAGTTGTCGAAGAGTGTTTAAAGAATTTGCCGACTTCAGCGTTTTTTCTTTTTTGCTCGGTTGGTGAACGAGATTACTGGAAGAACAAAACTAACGAATTTCGGACTGACAAAAGGCTCATGCTCAGTGGAGTACCAACGCTTATGAAATGGGGAAAACCAAACCAGAAACTAGCAGAAGAGCAGTTGTTTAAACCTGATCTCATTAATATGCTTTTTGAGGACTGACAGTATTGCCCATGTAGAATTGCTGTTTGATTATTGTGCAATGTGAGACAGATTAATCAATTTATGTTGCATTTTTCTTAGTTTGACTTATTATTTCGATCATTCCTTGTAATTTCCAAAATTTTCAATTTCAGTTTTTACTAACATGATTTTATATGTATTACCATGACAACTGCAAGCAAAGAAAAAATACCAAGATGGTACCATGGTGGTATTGCGTCAGCTATGGCTGCTTGCTGTACTCATCCATTAGATCTTCTTAAGGTAAGACAATATACAGTAAATTGTAAAGAATATAGGCATAATACTTTTTACATTTTTCTCAGGTACACTTACAGACCCAACAACATGTAAAAATGGGTGGAACTCAGATGGCTGTCTCTATAGTACGCTCGCAAGGCGTTTTAGCTTTGTATAATGGAATAAGTGCCTCATTGGGTAGACAGGTATTATTCACTTCTTTGTTTTAAAACTTCATTTATTATTACACTGAAACATTTATGCAGTTCCACTCTTATACATAAAGCTCACATATTCGATGACCCGGTTTGCCCTGTACGATATATTGCGACCATATGTAACAAAAGAAGGCGCGAAGGATCCGACCCTTCTTCAGAAGATGATGTTGGCAACAATAGGAGGTACACATATCAAGATGAACCCGTAGTGACCTTAGTCACTAAAAAAATATTTTTGTTTCCAGGATTTGCAGGCGGTATTGTCGGTACACCTTGTGATCTGATTAATGTAAGGATGCAAAATGACATCAAGCTTGCTGCAGCAGGCAGGAGAAAGTATGTAGTAAAGTATTCCTGTAATTACTGAGCAGTTGATGAGGTACAGACGTCTGTCAGAATGTCTGTATCTTCTCATGGATCTAAGTATAATATATACGGAATAATTTGTTAATGAATATTTTCAGTTACAAACATGTCTTTGATGGACTGTATAAAGTAGGGAAGCGTGAAGGAATCCCGGCACTATTTAATGGAGTTCAAATGGCAACTTTGAGAGCGGTACTAATAACCAACGGACAGGTATATTTACTTTTTATATTGCAAAACTGTAATTTTAATGCTGTTGCAATAAACTCACAACCTTTATTTAGATTGCTTTCTACGATCAAATAAGGCAAATGCTACTGTCGACATCTTGGTTTTCAGACAATATCGGGACACATTTTACAGCCAGCTTCATGGCGGTTAGTATAAGTTAATGTTTAACTTTACTGATTTTGATGACATGGGATATTTCAATTCAATCAATGATACCAAACGGTGGTTGATCAAACTTGAATAAATATTTGAAGCAGGACTGAAAGGTAGAAGATGTAACTAGCAAGAATATTTGGAGATATTAAGCTTACTAATTGAATGGAAAAAGATGATGTCAGCAGCTTAGAAGTAGTATTGACTGAGTGAAAGTTGAGTTGAAGGCAGAGGAAAGGATTATTGATTCAGGTATTTAAAGTATCCCAATAAAGATTAGTTACATAATTAAGTATTTCCATTAAAATCTTTATCTGATTATTTGCAGGGTGCTCTTGCGACAGGGATGACACAACCAACAGATGTTATAAAAACAAGACTTATGAACGCAAAACCCGGAGAATTCCGCGTGAGTATATTATCATTCATATTTTGTGAATAATTATCTAAATACTGTATCACATTAACCATCATGAAATGTTTTACTCTTCAGAGCATATGGCATTGCATAGTGGAGACAGGAAAGGTTGGTCCTTCAGGATATTTTAAAGTAAGCATAGCAATTTACTACATATGGTAGTTCAATAACAAATAGGTTTGAATCGTATTTGAATTTATTTTTTCTACTCTCACAGGGTTTTATTCCTGCCTTCGTTCGGCTTGGACCACAGACAATTTTAACTTGGATATTTAAAGAACAACTGCGTTTACGATTTGGCAAAGAAAAAAAAAATCATACATAGATAATTTCACCACCGCATGTTTTAGTTTTTATGAAATTTTTCTCTGTTATAATTTACCTATTCTGTCACGCCCATTCATTTTCACTATGCAAAATGGTTTTCTAGTGGGTTGATCACAATGCAATCAAAAGTACACAGTATCTTACAGATATTTAACATGTTCTCTACCAAGCTACTAATTTTATTTTGCATTAATACTGTACTGGAATAATAAAAAAGAAGAAAGGCAAATGTAGAGACTCACTAATGATGTTATCAAGGTACTAATGGATCTGAAATGATATATTGACAATATTAACTTTTTGATTGACACTGTCAATGAAAGTACGAGTCAAGTCGTCTTCCATGGTTAATTTACTATAACTTGCAGTGTAGGAAACGTGACAAAATTTCACTCTGCAATTACCATTGTGATATACTGCACCAATCTACCAGCTATTTCACTGTTGCTAATTTGTACAGCCTTGGAAAAAATTATGTAGCAGCAGTTACCGTAAGCTGTTCAAAATATACACTGCCTGCAAGAAGTAGTTTAAAAATGTAGATGTGAAGTAGTAGTAAAATGAAATAGCTGAGCTGGTGCAATAATCATGATAATACTTGTACTGCACATTTCGAAATTTTTGAATCTGGAATTACTGCATGTTTTTTATTCAATGCATAGTCAGGAACAACATCACTGGTCATTTAAGTCCATGTCTTACACCCATATAATTTCTAGTGAAAAAGGTATATTTTTACACCTAATGTTCGATTCCTTCACTGTAAATCTTAGTCCCTTCAAAAGTACTCCATTCCCCTGGCTATGCTACTACATTCCATGATCTATATCTACACTATCTGAGGAATTTACACGATTTTTTTATATTGAGTGTTTTTACAATGAAACTGCATGACACTTGAACTCAAAATTTATTATGCCGAAATAATACCAATTGTTATTCACCAATTTATTTTGTACTTACATATTTTTATCATTGCTTGAGCTACTTGCGCTGCGCTTACTATCATCTACCAGGATGATGAGTTGAATAAAGCATATCTAAAGATCTATACAGCTTCATTTCCTTCTCTTCCTACCAGCCACATTTTGCTGCGATTGAAAATAGAAAAATATCGTCCTGTGGAAGGTACGCCGCTACATACTATACATTGGTTTCTTTGAGCTATAAACTGACAATCTGCTATGCCTGGTCCCCTAGGTAGTTGGAACAGCAACTATTAATCGTAGGGACAGCGTAATAATATGGCACACCGTCGGTATGTACAAGTGAGATAAAATAGTTCCAAACCGCAGCGAACTCAAATGAACCTACTGGAAATTGAAAAAAATTGCGCTTCAAATCACTGAAGTGAAACCACACAAACGACCAATCAAAAAATTTAAATCTTTTTCGTAAATTTTTTACTTTAATTATTAACACTAGAGGAACACCAGCTTCGGTGATCTGAACTGTAACGTACGATCAAGATTATTTAACTGAAGTAATTTTGTTCCCGATGTAGCTCCAAAAAAGCTAGATTCGATTCAAAATTTAGAGACGTTGAAGAGCACATACGGATCTTGCGTTTATAAAGAGAATATTTTGAGATCGAAAAGGCGAAATAACTGTTTTCTGTTAAGTATACACATATAGTTTGTTTAATTTGTCGACCCAGGCATGTTGTGTGTTGTAACTTCCTGAAATGGTTTGTCACCACATTGAACAAGTGGAAGTTTCCTGTATACCACACTAACTACTTCGCAATTAACCCCCGGAATATGGACTGTGCGGAATTTCGTGAATATCTCGTATGAGCATTTTTTTGTATGTCTACCCGTCCTCGATATACGTGCAATGATAGTGGGAACATGCAGATTACGGGATAAGAATCTCACACGCTTTTCAAGTCAATTGAAGCGGACGTGCCTGAGCCCCGGATCAAGCAAAGGACGTGATGTATGATTGTAGATTCTAATTTTGGAATTCTAATTAAAAAAACGAATTTGCGTTCAATTGGGTATATCGTATCGGGTACAAATAATTTTCCTCTTACTGAACTACTGTTATGTATGGCAGTAGTGATATTTATGTCATAAATATTTAACTTCATCTACATTCGAAGGTCTGCTGAAAGTAAAGGAGAAAAAGAGGAAATGGCGGATTTATTTTCGTGCGATATATAAAGAGTAGACTCCTGTGTGCACACAGGAGTACAATTTTGTATGACCGGCACAATGATCCCTGTACATTTCGTCAGCGCAGTTATGTTTCTGATAGTATTATCAGCTTCAAGTAAGTGGATTTGATTCGATAATTTCGCGGATTTTCTAGCCATAGAGAAATGGGACTATTAACACAGTGGAATCCTGGCAGAATGAAATGGTCGGAGCTGTTGATAATTTTGAGGCAAAATTTGTATAAATAAATGCAGTTTGTGTGTGGTTCACAAGTAAATCAAGTCCGTATCAAAAGTCCTAATAGCTTGGTACAAATTCAACTGTTGTTAGTCTCAGGCCTTAGAGTCAATATTTATCAACAGTTATACTTTCAGGCAGGTATCATTTGCTTCACGCGAGTGAACACAGTTTGACCATGAACGGAACAGCAAGAAAATTAGTCAATTCAAATGAGACGAAGTTTTTGGTGTCTACACGCAGTTCAATGCCTGTGAAAACACAATTTCCACTCCTTCAAAAAACGTTCTATGCGGATATTATAGAATCTAGCAATAGTACCAAGAAAAAGCAGGAAAAGTTGGCACCGAATCTCGGCCAATTGTCCGCAAGAAAAGATAGCATAGAATGTGATCTTAATGGTCACACACCGAAATGGCCAAATTTCTTATGCTACGACAAAAGAAGTTGCTTCACCATACAGGTACTTATAATTACGTATACTTCAGATGATATGATCATCCGCTTTATCGAAGCTATTCAACACATTTTTAGAATGGATCACAGTTAAATTAAAGGCAAAATGACAGTAATTCCATTCATTTTTGCCAATGATATTTTTATTATCCCAGATATAGGACACACTGAGCTACGTATACATGTATTTGCGAGTACAAATCTTCTTAAATTAATACAAAAACCGAGATAATCAGGTATCTTCGGGATCTAACCAACGCTGGAATATCGAAATCATCTAACCATGGATCGTCTGTATAATATTCTACTATAGTTTTCACCAGCAGGCCTATTACTAATGTAATAAGTTTGCAGGGGGACAAACCTAAGGAATAAATAAATATTGATAAACATATTGAAAGACGTTTCAGCATTCAAATAAAGGAATTGTTCGTCTTCAACACTAGGGTATGTGTAACGGATACGATGATTGTGGCGATTCCTCAGACGAATGCATGAGTTTATGCACACAAGTTTTTTCGTGTCAAAGCAACGGAAAGTGCCTAGCACTTGATCGCTTCTGTGACGGTGTTAATGACTGCGAAGACGGCAGTGATGAAATTCTCGTGGCAAATAGTAAGGATCAAGGCTTGGATGATATATCATATGGGTAAGTCTATTGTATTCAATTTCGGTAATGATTCATTCACGGACTTTTCAATCAAATAATGCACATGCTGGTAAAAGCATGATAGAAGATCGTGTATACATCCCTTTATATTGAATTAATCTCGGATTGTATTGTGCCTGCCAACAACGATGAAATGCCACGCATCCAAAATTAATAAATCAGATAAAGGTGATGTTAATAAGCTATCATTTACACAAGGACGGTGGCGGTTTAACATCTGCCAACAGTTTGAATAATATCATGTTCATATTCGAAATAACATTACCGCTTTCCACATTTGAACACGGATTCAGTTTTCAGTCATTCTTTTATTATGATTTTCAGTTAAACGTAGACATAATGTCTGATATGCGGTGCGCGGGGATTATTGATCGTGCGTTCTAAGTAGACCGGAGTCTGCAACGGTAAACACCATTATATTTTGCTATATTAAAATATAAAACACACATTTATACCAGGAAAAAATGAGCTCAGGGGAATCGAAAGACAGGAACGTGTGATATATATGTGGTATTTGAAAGCACGTAAATTTAAATTTTTTCATGAATTCACGGGTCTTAGCGACGTACACGGCGCCGCTCTAGCAGTGTAAATTTGAAGATGATCATCAACTATTTACCGTATATTATTTTACGTATCATGGGTATTACCTAGTTTCTCTACATGCTGTACAGGTAATCCATGCATAATATAATATATCACCGCTTGACCGGTCACAAATGCTTGAGACGACTACATAATACAATTACATAAATACCTACGACTTAGATATTTCCTAAAAGATGAATTAAGCAACTCCATCCACCATTTTGCAACCATGAATAACACTTAAAAAGAGACTCAGAAAAATGGGCTTTTTCCAGTGCTTTCCAAAGTGTATGCCGAAATACGACTGCCGTTTCCTATTTCAGCTTTAGGCTTAAGGCCAATATTTTTACTAGTTATGACTTGATTACAAAAGCAGATTTTCCGGGTGAAAAGTTTAATTTGCTACAATTGCCGTGGCCTAAAAATGTTTGATAACCACTGAGGTATGATGAAGTATAATGAAAGTTTAACAACCTCAGGTTCGTCTGTGCCAATACTTGGGCAAGGCAAAATACAAGTGCTCCTCAAGGACATTTACTAAGGTCAGAACGAAAATGTCGTCTACATGATGAATTAGTTTGCGATGGTATCAACCACTGTGGTGACCATTCTGACGAGTGTAACGCTGGATGTAGTCCAGATGCTTACTTTATGTGTGACAACGGAAGGTAAGTTTCGCTGCGCTTAGCTTATTCAAATTATGCAATGCAATATCGCGCAGTATAGGTAAACAAAAGTTAAGTGAAGACTAAAATGAAAGCAATACACACGCAAGATTATTTACCAGATATAATAACGATTTTTTTTGTTATCTATAGTAGGATATTAATGACACTGTTATGGAGTGAGGTTCAGCTTTAACATTTATTTATTCTAGAATAACAGCATTATCCAATTACGGTTTCGAATTTATATTGATAAGGTATTACAGTAATGCATTGTTTTTTAAATCAAGTTTAACTTCAATTTCGTTATTTTCAAATCCGCAACAACTGTTTTCGATTAGATCAAAAATAGAATCAAATTGTATGCACAATGATACACTGTTAAAAAAATAATATAAGACAATAGCGACATTGACGATCGTTAATTACAACTAATAATAATCGATAATAATCGAATTTTGTCACTGGGAAATAAAAACGGAGCCAGCGCACAAAATTATTCTAACATTCTCTGATATGTGATTTAAACAGATGCATTGCGGCCATGCACAGATGTAATTGGAATGATGATTGTGGTGACGGCTCAGATGAATGTCACGGTTGCTCTTCTACGTTTCAATGTAATGATGGTATGGGATATTTGATTATTTTTTACCAGAGTAGGGCTTAATATTTTTCAATCCATCGATCCAAATATTATACAGGTAATGAATCCTATGCTGACACATATAAACTATACAGTGATTTATTTGATTTGTGCAAATATAGCAAGGATTAGGATTAAGTAATGGGGTGGGGGGGGGGCAGAATTTACCAATAGGCCAAGTAGGTCGTTGACTTAGGGTCCATTGGTATCTGGAGGCTGAAACTGAAACTAATCTGTTTCGAAGCGTGCCAGCGTTTCAGGTGTGTACACCATAATTTGGACGTTGCAAAATATATTCTAATCAACTGCCGAGCAGAAGATCAACTTCAAAGTTAGCAATGGATCGTTTATCGAGATAAATATAGAGAAATGTCCATTTTTAATCAAATTAAAATGCCACACTTAGACGTATAGGTACATTATACTCCGATACAATATTTTGATAGGCTTATTATTTACTGAGTTAGTTCAAGAAAAAACGGACAACATGAATATTTATAGTGTTTACCGAACAGACAAAAATAAATAAATATATGAGCATTTAATCACACTGCAGCAGTTTACAGAACGGTTTATCGAATTAACTTTACATTGAACTAATTCGTGATAATCCACATACATATCCTATCCTGAAACAAACTGAATTCAATAACCATAGTCCATTACCGATTAATTTTCCGCTTGATAATACGTCGTATAAAGATACACGCTTATCCGACGTATTAATATTTAATTAGACTTTTCTGGGAAACAAACCGAAGAACATAGAAATAATAATGTTAGTTTCATCCCATACCCCATTTATTATTTTCACGATGAAAAATGAATGGGATGCTGTCACTATCGAAGATAGAATCTGCTTAGTAACAGATGATAATTTTTTTAATTCAACGTGATACGTGAAAGGGTATATAACGAAAAATATCAATCGATAACATAAATTCTTGCTGAAAATTTAACAATTTTTGGACATATGCCTCGCTCCACTAGGAATAGAATTTTTGACCACATAAGTTTAACTATTTGTACTTTGTTTCAATTCAAATACGGTTGACAAGCAACTGACAAGTTGATCTCTATCATTGCATAATAGCGGAGCTCGGATGAGTAAACCCTAATGTAAATCTTCATCAGCATATTAACATTTTGCTCAATTAGTGCTTGAAAGAAGGCATAATTACAGATGACGATGCGATATGGTCCAACCATTCAAAACTCCACCATAAGTCCCCAAGGCCATTCCCAAGCGCATTAACCGGTTCAATGTTAGTTTACAATCAAAATTATTTATGCAAGAACCTTTTGTATGTTTGTACCATCCTACGTTTACAATTATTGTTCATGCAATGCAGATACAATAATATCGACAGCGATAATCAATGCGTTTACATTGTTAATAATGCGTTTTTCATTTACATTTAATATAGGAACTTGCATTCCGCAGGCACGGTTTTGTGACGGTCAGATTGATTGCACAGATGGAAGCGATGAGATCGACTCGGTTCCCGAAAACGCAACTTACGAGAACGGACAGCAGATTGTTGTCTGCGATAACCGACATAATCTAATGAAAACAAGATGCTTGCTCCCTTCCAAGTTCGTTTTTTTGAATTGATATACATGGTGTCTAATAAATCCCTATACACATTGATACCTATTTTTCTTAAATGAATAGCACAAATTAAAAGCCGTCTTTGGCATCAATGTGTTTAGTGACTTTGATACAACCGACATATGAGATACGTCATAAAAAGGTTGATAAGACTCTTAATAATGAATTTTTAAAACATAATTAATGATCTGCATTGTCAATCCGTAAATAATTGAGTGGTAGAATCAACGACCTTATACATAAATCTATACTTATTGGAAACATATCATGGAATCAATATGACAAATAAGAACTATTCACTGTTGGCCAAACAAATAATGAAAAATCGATTCAGGAACAGCGCTTTCGAACGAAGGCAGGAATGCCAACTTTTCAATTTTACTTTATACTATATTGTTGTTAACCGTGGAGTGCAGCCAGTTGACCTTTCGCTCCGGGAAGGCCTCGATGTTAAAACACAATATTCATATAAGGCTTGAACTCGTACTACGGTGTCGTAAGTTTATTAACGCGGTAATGCATTAGCTTAACACAACACAAACCCGCTGGGATTTTGGATAATGAAAAAAATACTTAACTACGGTGTTGTTGAACTGGAAAAATCGTCAGTGAACTTTGAAAATATCCAATATAAAATATATAAATTACATGTACATTACGATACAGTGAAGTTAATTTCATTTCAAATTCTTATTCATGAACGTACCTGTGACCACGAAAGTGCTACAGCTGTAACACTACTAGAATATTGATTGATCTAGAATCGTGTAAAACTTTCGGTACTTTTTAAATTATTTTTCTGGTGTGAACTCAATATCGTTTCGTACTACTTTACCGCATAAAACCCCTTGTAACTTATAAGTCTGTTTCAGCAAGTCCAATTACTTAACCTATTGATCTGTATGTTGTTGGTTCATTTCAGATATATCTGTGATGGACATGAACACTGCTTAAATCGGGAAGACGAATGTGTTGAAGGATGCTTGTACTCATTTCTCTGTGGTAATGGGAACTGTGTCACGTCAACATTTCGCTGTGACGGGGAAGATAATTGTGGAGATATGAGCGACGAATGTGACGCCGGTTGCTTACGTACATTTGAATGCGCAAACGGGAAATGTATTGCAATAGATAAGTTTTGCAACGGTGTAGATGACTGTGGCGATGGCACAGACGAACAAATTCCATTACCGACGATCAGTAAGCAAAATTCAATCTCTCCATTAGTTCAAGGGAATAAAGTTTGGAATCGTGTCAATGAGAAGTACTACCACATGTCCATTCTTTCTTAACGGCAATGTTCATTTTTTTGTTTCTCGCTTTTTATAAGAGGTTCTGTTCCGTACAACTACCGTATTTCTTCGAAGACGCCCCTAATTATAAGACACCGTCTGTTAAAAGACACAGAAAAGCTTATCGGAGCAAGATCGGGTCGCACTGGAAGAAAATTATATGACACATAAGCAGAAATAGCTATTCTAGAATATGTTTCAACATTTTGATTCCCAAAAATTCCAGAAAACTTGATTATTATTTATTTTATACCCCTGAATATGAGCTAAATTTGACACTTTTTTTGCAGGTTATAAGGTCAACGCGAGTGAAACATATTGCGCAAGTCCATTCTCGTCGGATCGACAAAGGACATGCTTGCTTCCATTTCAATACGTTTGCGATGGGATTGATCATTGTCGAGATCGAATTGACGAATGCAAAAACGAATGTCAATACAGTTTTTTCTGCGACGGTGGTTCGAAATGTGTACGGCGAACAGCCGTATGCGACGGCAATCTCGAGTGCAGGTAACTCTATAGCTCGAGTACCATAAAAAAAGGTTAAAATGAGACGACTCGAGACATAGACTCGACTCGCATTTTTACACGTGCAACTCGAGGTCTGAAATTCAGGACTCGCAACTGAAAAACAGTTCTTGGGTTGAGGGCCTTAACGCATGGTCGTCATACATTTCGATATATTATGGAATTCATAAAAAAATAGAATGTCGTTCGGAAAATTTACACAAGTTGGAGACTTTGTTCTGTGAATAAATATTTCAGAATAATTAAATACAGCTGCTAGTACTTGTGAGGATTTTAAATGTATAGTAACAAAAATAATAGCCTCATGGAATGCTCCTTAACCAAGAAAAAATTATATGTGTTACGTCACGGAAATCGCTCGGAACTAAATAAGTTATGACGTCAGAATACTGTCAAGCATCAATTTGAAAAACCAAAGCTTCTTTCATCGGGATTCACTTAGAAAACCTCAGGTCTTGAAAGTCTACCCAAAACCACTGCTTATTATTGCAATTCCTAGCTTACATAAGAACGCAAGAAAGCAATCGCAATGAAGAAAAAAAACTCATGATTTATTAAAAACCTTTAATTTCTACCCGATCCAAAATATAACGAAAAGTTAGAGCCGAAAATAATTTGAATCTCTATTCCCACGAATTTGCTCAACTTTGAATTGAAGTAAAACGAGCCAAAAATGAAATTGTAATCTCAGCTTATCCTCGGCCGCACGAATTCCTTATATTTCTCGCAATACGATTAGAAATGCATAATTATGGGCTATGAAGTCAAGGTAAAAATCCATTGAAATACAATACATATATTATTTAAACTAACTCTGTCTAATACCTTACAAACCACAAAGGGGATTAGAATCCCGCAAATGACGAAGAAAAGGTTAGGATGAATAAATAACAACCGCACTGGAGAGATTGCCTTTGCCATACTGAATTATTTATTCCTAGACTTAATTATCTTTTTTCAATCGCTTGTTTTTTTTTATCTATAAAAATATGAATGGGTACAGCGATAAAAATCAAGATTTTAATGACAGGGACGGAGCAGACGAAGTAAAATCATCGACCGCGTTGGCAAGCTTGCGAGGGTTCAAATGTCATGTTACTCGTTCTGGACACCGGAGAGCGTGCATACTTCCACAGGTTCGTTATATAAAACGGGTATTAAAAAGTACAGAAATTGAGATAGGACTGTTATTAGTATTTTTAATAAGGCATGGGTCTTGGGCAATGGTTATCAAGTATTTTTACTGCCTACCCATAAGCTCAATTCACCCACATCATTTAAAAGAGCAGCTGTACCAAAACCAATGATAATGGAATCCGAGAAATTTTTATCTTAATTGAGAATCACTAATCAGAACCACTAAGATTGGGGCAGTTATATTGCGGTGAATTTGGAATTCTTGATTCGGATGAAATAAATTCAAATTAATCATAAATTTATCGAATTTTCTCAATGTCGGTCATATTAAGCTGACCTTCTATCAGTACTAAGCAAAATATATAAAGGGGAACCTACCTTAAAAATTCGAATAATCTATAACATTTTTATATCTTCTAATCAGAAGCTTTTAAACGACACTGTTGCCGATTGCAACGATGGTAAAGATATTTGCGAACTAGACATCGTAAATAACTCAACAAATTCTGACGCTCGGAAAGAGAAGAGATGCATGAGTTGTATCAGCGATGCAAACATTATAATTTCACGAAGGTATGGTACATTCTATCAATAATACTATAACAAATTCCATGCTACATTTCAAAGAATATTCCTATTTTTATCTAGCAGTAAAGTTATTAATAATTCATATTATTGAAGGTCAAGATCTATTTATAGAAAGCACAAATCCACATTCTTCACATACCACAATTTAACAACAATACATGATAATCAGTCGTAAAACTAAAAATCAACCGCAAAAAATTAACAACGTTCGCGTTTCTTCCAAATTTTCAAATCTTTGTCAAGGGAATCACAAGACAGAGAGTATGGCCCCATGTGTGACTACGGAATTTAATCAGGAAACGAATTTCGAAGCGATAAATCATACTTTATCGCAAAAGCTCTTGGAGTTATTTACATTAAATGGGTCCTATTGATTTTCACCCGGTAATGGAAGTCGACCTAGTTACCATGTAAGAAAAATATGGTACTCGTTTCCTTGAACCATTAGCGATGATCATGATCGGCTACATCGTCTAATACTATCCTAGACACGGATCTTTTTCTTTCGGTCCAGTATATTGTAACCTTATACAGAATGTGGCCTATGTGGGAACAACGTGGGCTACTCTGGACCCGTTTACGGTAAAAACATAACATGGAGTTAATATGGAATGACAGCTCATGTATTATTTACGAAATAAAACGGATTGGGCAGCTGTTTATAATTAGCTGACGAGCTTGATCATTTATCACGGAGATCCCGCACAATAAGCCTTTTTATTCGCGTACGTTCTGCTTGGAATAGACGCGAAGTAAACCTCAAGAATTCAACCACAAAAAAGGCGATATAATAAATTGTTTTTTTTTTGTACGAAAAATTACGCCTTTCACAGGCACTGAAATTGCTTTTTCGTTCAAACATCCTTCAGAATTCCACCATAACATCAAATCAATAATGAGGAAGTTAATTGTTTAATTAACAAATTACAATTGCACATTCGATGCTTACGCATTTTTTTTTAAACAATCCGAGGACTTATCCGACTTTAACAGTTAGGGTCTGTGGCGCCCAGAGAACAATAAAATAAAGAAATTTAGGTCGCCTCACGAGTAAAGTAAACCAATGTGCTTTGTGGAGTCGAGTCGAATCTTAGACTCGAATTGTATACAGTCATTTACGATACAGACTGTTAAATTCGTAACCTATTCCATTGGCTCCATGAGGGCATGAAGGGTATATTTCCACGAGTCGCCACTGACCTATTCAACTTCGGGAATTTTAGGACTAGTAATGCGATAGGTGTTGATAAAAATGCACGCTCAACTGCTTTTTCATATTAAAATGGCAAATGCAACTTGACAACAAATATTTTTTCCTTGTGGGCCGATCGTAAGTTATAATTTCCGGTTTAAAGCAATAAATTCTCTAAATTATTCAAAGCACTTTATATATAGGCAATATATATATACACACTATCATTTCGTTAAGTATGCGTCAATTTCTGTCGTAGAAATAAGTGATTTCAACATTATGCAGTTAGTCCTCAGGTACCCGTCAATATCCGTGATTACATACCAATCATGTCATCATCTATTACATAGAATCCTTAATTATAAATCTATTCAACAGGCAAGTCTGTGACGGTGCGTTCGACTGTCCTGATTTATCAGACGAATGTCTCTGTCAGGACGAACAAGCTTCAGTAATTTGCAGTGCTGTATGTTTTACAAATCATATACCGCACCGGTGTCCTTGCCCTTTGGGACAAGTGCCTTGTTTACTGTCTCCAAACGACAACCACGAACATAACTTCTTTTATACGGAAACACATACAGCCAATAAATTTACAATGGAAAATAAAACTGCTTACGTTGACGTTAATGGAGAAGTAAACGGAATACAATGTATCGAAGCAAATTTCTTCTGCGATGGAATCGTACATTGTCAAAACGGAGCCGACGAAACCGCGTGCGGTAGGACATTGGAATGCGCAAATTCACCTGTAACCGAGGCTCCAATATCTACGACATCGCACAGTACAATTAACAAATGCACACCTAACCACATTTGTACTAAACACAAGTTAGGGAATATCTGGACGCCGAAATACGCGATTAAATGCGACGGTAATCCCGAATGCTTCGATCTAGAAGATGAATGTTCAGCAGGATGCCCAGAACCTCTTCCATTATTCTGTAAATTCCGTAACAACGAAGGATTCTTCGCTTGCCCCGAAAAAGCAATATTACCGGGAATTAAAGTGTGTGATGGCGGAAGAAACTGCACTCAGAGCGGGCAGGATGAGGTAGATTGCCCGGGACGATTTTACTGTACAAACGGATCAATTGTGAGCGTTGAAAAACATCGTCGATGCGATTTTAAGTCGGATTGCGAAGACGCCTCTGACGAAAATGATTGCATTGAAACACATTTCTATTGCGAAGGAGGAAATCCTTATTATGTCCCGTTACGGAGAAAATTCGATGGAAAAAATGACTGTTTCGATGGAAGTGACGAATGTCCCGCAAATTCATTCGATAAGTCAATTTTTTCATCTCGGGAGCAGCTAATAGATAACATCTTTCTTAACGTTATGGTATGGGTAATGGGTTTGCTCTCAGTTATTGGTAACACTTCTGTAATAATTCATACCATACGAACTATGATAAAAGAAACCAAATTGAGTAACGTAGCCAAGATTTATAATTTTCTGGTTTTTAACCTATCAGTCGCCGACATGCTAATGGGAATTTTTTTGCTAACTCTTGGTACGGAAAGCGCACTGATGAGTGGACGATATTGTCGCGAAGATAGAGCATGGCGATCAGGTATCTCGTGTAAAGTCCTAGGAGTAATGGCGACAATCTCAAGCGAAATATCTATAGTAGTGCTGGCTATTTTATCGTCTTATCGCCTTAGCTGCGTCATGCAGCCTATAAAAAGTCGTGAATTTCGTCTTGTGACCGCGGCTGTGATCGCTTCATTTGTGTGGTTGGGAGCCATAATTGTTGCTGTACTACCTCTAACACCATTTCTAGCAAACTATTTCGTCACAGAAGCTTGGCTGGCTACGAATCCATACTTCATTTCTGACGTAGTAGATTGGAAATCTCTGGAAACTTTCACGAAGATTCTACAAACCTATCTGCCGCAAGGGATCAATATTTCAAGCACGTCACAGCCGATGAGTTGGAAATTAATGAGCGAAACTCTAACGAGATTGGACCCAGATTACAAAACACTCGGATACTTCGGTTACTACAGCACGCATGCAGTATGTCTACCCAAAATCTTTGTCACTCGTGAAGAGTCAGCATGGCAATATTCGTTCGTATTAACAACGTTCAATTTTCTCACATTCATATACATCGTCGTCGCTTATATGATGATTTGGCGACCTGGACCGATGGCCAGAAATCGAACGAAGTCTGCGGCCAGTCGAAACGCTAATAAAATGCAAAAACGGATTGCAATGTTAGTTGCTACCGATTTTGCCTGCTGGGTGCCAACATGTATGATTGGATTTTTATGTCTGGCTGGTGTGCACGTTTCGAGTGCAGTCTACGCGCTTGCCGCTATAGTATTGCTACCTATCAACAGCGCTCTGAATCCAATACTCTATTCGAACGCGCTACACGGCGTATGGAATGGAATGACGCGTTTAGTGACCTGGTGTATGACGACATCAGGTTTAAAAAATGACGATGGGCGGGAGAGGATGGAAAATGATACCAGTCCTATTCAAATACGACTTCTTACTTCCGCCACGCGGACAAGTAGCGCTGACACGAGCGATAGATTGAGCGTTCAAAAATACGAAACCGTTGCGTTAGCAGCTGGACACGACAATGCAAAATGACATTGACCAGAGAATTATTCTAGTTAAGGTAATGACTAAGCTGAACACTCAAAAACTGCTCGACAAGACTAAAATAATGTTCTGTCTTACTGTAAGCATTTCACTGTCGGTGGTATTATTGCGATAGTTTGTAATACACTGTTCTTGTAAAAAAACTTTTTTGTCAGTTTTAGTATAGGATATTTTCCTCATTAACTTCATAAGAAATGTTACACTGTATAGTATGAATTTGAGGATAACATCGGGTTGTAGAATTGATTTCCACTCCATCACCAGAAAACCAAAAAAAGATGCATACTTATGTTCCAAACTTCTTTTGATAAAGTGTTGGTGGGAGATTCTCGAAGATCTCCTTCCATGGTCTTTCTACTACAAGGATTGATTTCCCATCATCCATTAGTAGAGCATACAGCAATGACTAGATAGAAATATTTTCAAGGAAAAAAGATAACAATTAAATATACCTTACTTTATATTAATACTGATTAAGATGGTTATAAATATACCTGGAAACACTGACAGCATTTCAAAGCAGGTGACTCTTTTAAAACAGTTATTTTTTCAGCATCATCTTTACAGGACAATTCTTTGGTAATATCCTGAAAATAAATATACGGAGGGTTGTGTATTATTAAGATCAAGATATTTTTACCACAAGATGGCTATATACTTAGTGGCTGTACAAGACAAACTGGCAATTAAAATAATATATCACCTTCGATTGATCAATGAACCAGACTGCTTTACTCGAAGCTAGCATAATGAGTTCAGGTTTGGAAGCGGAGAAAGTAATATTTAGTATTGGAAAAGAATTCCATTGGACGCCTTTGGGAGAGGGTTTACGTGAAGGCTGGCAAGCTAGCAAATTCATTCCAGCTTGATGGGCAGTACGACACCATTTAGTGTAGGATTTCTTAGTCACATCATACTCTACTACCTAGAAGAAATAATAATAAAAACGATCAGTGACTTGCAAGCAATTCAAAATGTTCCAGGCTTGCATCTTACCTCATAATTCTGATAAACAACAACCAACAATGAAGTCGATGGTTTGAAGGCTATAGCAGTAGGCGTGTATGTAGTTCCAGGTAGGGAGCACAAAAGCTACAAAAAAATGTCAAACCTCAAATAATATGGTAAATCAAAGGAATAATCTAATGTATTAGCTAATATTATCATATCATATTCTGACTAGATCAGGTAGATTGGGAAAAATTAGGGTCGAATAATCGAGACTTAAAACAGTTGAGAGTGGTAAAAATTCTTAACATGGAAATTCTTCTTACTAGACAATTCAATACTGATGACAGCTCTGTCAATGACCGACTTACCAGAGAGTCAAAAAAATGTGAGATAACCACTACAGAAGGTAGATAGAGCAATACTTACTGAGCATTTCTTCAAATCATAAATGTTTACTCTGTTGGAAATGTCTCCAACCGCCAAGAACGTATTACATGAAGATGTTGCCAATAAATGAATATGTGCTCTACTATCTGCAAAACCGTATGTTTTCAGTTTCATCTCCACAAAGTTTAAAAAACCAATTGAAATATCGATGTGGACTAAATATGTTGTTAATGAAATACCTGTTGAAAGATCTGCTTGAAATACATGATACAAGTGAACATGAGCATCATCATCCAGTTTAGTAACTGCCACTTTATTCTTTAATGAAGCAGTTATCATGTAGCTCGAATCATCCACAAAGGAGATTGTATGCGACGGAGAAAACCAAACGACACGAACCTAATAATATAATTGAGGCTGAAACACTATGACAAAGTTTTGAATGTAAACAAAGTAATGCTAACCTTGCTCACTGATATATTGTACGGATCATCTTCCTTCCATTCAAGTTTGAATAGTCTGAATGAAGAGCGTGTAGAGTATGCCACCCAATGGCCACAGTTTGACATGGCTGAACATGATATGTTCTCATACTCCTGTAAGATGAATGATAATTAAAATTAGAA
Source organism: Halocynthia roretzi (assembly GCA_013436055.1). Taxonomy (NCBI): domain Eukaryota; kingdom Metazoa; phylum Chordata; class Ascidiacea; order Stolidobranchia; family Pyuridae; genus Halocynthia; species Halocynthia roretzi. The sequence goes on along the minus strand of QRAM01000175.1, from coordinate 149,636 downwards.
TCTTAGATAGGCTCTAATCCTGCAGAAACCATGGACAGTATAGAAACCCATATATACAGTACTATATTTCTTCCTATATACCGATGATGAAGTTAAAATTATCACCAATTCATAGTCCAACAATGACAGTACTTTATAAGGTTGCACTTATGTTAAGGTTCGCTCACTTTCTATCTATTATTCCAATGACTGTTACGCTTTTATCTCTTGATAGGAAGGGATAAGGGAGAGATTGAGATTATATATTATACAAGAGAAAATATATGAGATAATGTTGCAAGAACTACAGAGCAGAGGCCACAGATAAGAATTTCAACACACAGAATTTCTACAGGTCGACCTCATAACTACTGAGTGAATCGTCCGCCATATGTAGCATAGATATGTTGGACAAAAGAATAACTCATGACTGTGGATGGACAGGGAAAAATGCCTCTTATTGTAAAAAAATTAGTGTTACCTAAAAGATTATGAACACTCAAGGCATGACTGATAATTTTTACCAATAAATACAAACGATGCTCCAGTGATATGAACTTACTTGGGGTGGACACTTAAGCTGAACAAGTTTTCTTGGCTGTTTTTCAAGAACAATTTCTTCACCAATATTTCCTGTTTGAAGAGGTTGACAAAGAAACATAGTAACAACAGACAGTGTGAACAATCAAAGCTTTATAGATCATTAAATTTAAAAAAATTAACCCGTAGTTGACACCGGAACACCAAGTTTCCAGATGTCCAGGTACGCAGGATATTGCAAAAGCATCATCTGAGATTTCTTTGCACAATGAACCAATCCTGTCTGTAGTGAGAAGTAAAGTAAATGCATTTCATTCATAAATATTACAGCATTTTTTATCTGACTACAGCTACAAGATAATTACATGTGGAAAAGGAAGAACTTTCCGGATTCTTCTGTCCGTTCTGTCAACTATCGAGCGAAGTAACATGCATGTGTCCACACCTCCAGACACTAACATATTCCCAGCTATGACGAGGGAACGAACATCATGGGTGTGGGACTGTAGAACAGGTCCTTTTATCCATGTACCAGTAACCAGTGGAACAGGTACAAGACTGTCGGTATCCATTGCAAGTTCATCCGTCTCATTCTCAATATAACTCAGTTCTATAACTTTCGGATCAACACCAGCAGCGTAAACTGATTTCTCATCAGGTGATAAGCATAGGGAAAGAACGTCTGCTTGATGAGTGTGAATGCCCTATCATACATGAGAAAAATTGAACAGAAATCGCAATCAAAGTGCATAACATACAGCAGGAAAGTGGCTACTTTCATCAGCCGAGTCTTATTCAATATTACCTTCAATAAAGTTCCGTTCTTGCCATTCCAAAATTGAACTTTACCTCTCGAATCTCCACTGACAATTGTATGATTTCTAACAAGGTTTAAAAATATTACTGAGAAATACAGTAACAATAAAAAGGTGCTCAAAATCAAATATATATATACCTCAGAACTTTTACAGCCCACACTATCGTCTCCATGTTCTTTGAGTCGTCAAGTCGAATTCTCTGTATTGCATGACCTTCAATAAGAATAGGCAATCAGTAGTCAATGTATGGATGATATTCTTATTCAGAAAGCTGTCAACTATGTGGACTATTTCCAGTATACAGGAATTTTTCCATCACTTCGAGGTTCTAAAGATAGGGGACAGTCTTATAGGTGAGGTCTACCGGTCACACATATTTTTTTCGGGGGATCTTTAGGTACTTGAAGCTTGGAATAATCCATGACATACATGTATTTTTGAATTGATTAGCTAATAGGGTAATTCAATATTAACTACAGTAATTTAAATGGAATGAAAAAAGATTGTAATTTACTCTTCAAGTTTGCATTCATTGTTGGTCAATAAAAAATACTCTGGAATCATGTGCGATTAGATACTACTGACGCTAGACTTATGTCAAAAATAATATTGTAACCGAAGAAAGTGATGTTCTTCAATTAATGTTTATCTCACCACTCTTGAAACTCCAAATTCTTATAACATCAACAGATCCAGACACAATGGTTTCATTGTTTGGATGAAAGGCACAAGATAATATTCTGCCTTCCTGTTTGTCCATTGACTTTTTGAAAATGATTTGAGACTCGTTCCAATGAAATATCTTTAAACTTCCGTCTTCACAACCACACTGAATTTAATGTATAATGTGTAAACTCATTTTATTGATTTATAATCTAATTTTCCAATGTTGAAGGTATGTAAGTGGATATCTAAATATTACACTTATAAACTGGAATTTTAAAAATACAATCAAGAGGTGTTGATCATACTCACTGCAATTGCTGCAACTTTATGACCGACAGCAAGACACCAAACTGCTCCACCAAAGCTATCCTCTGAATACTGAAAACAACATTATAATACAGCATTGCATACCATATACAAAAATGATGGGTACAAGAATTGGTAATACATAAGAATTAAATGCTATCATACTGAGCGCTAGCACAAACCAAGACAACGGAACACATACTTTAGCAGATCCTGTTGCTAAATCATATTCGGTGATGAAGCCTTGTAAATCTGCAGAAAGAAGATGATCCTCATACCAAATAAGGTCTTCAATTGTGCGCTTTGATGAACCAGGAATAACCTTGAATAAGGAAAGTTTGGTTCTAGTTTAGTCTCTCAGAGAACCCAGTTCCGTTTGGTTGCGTTAGGTTGGCTTAGGCTAGGGTATGCATTATTCAAAAAATTATGCTGTTAGTTTAATTACGTATATATATCAGGATATCAGAACATAATCCACAAACCATTTCTATATAATATCCACTTAGAGTACTGTGAATAATTTCAATGGAGCCATCTTCACGTCCGACCGCCAATCTCTGTCTGCTTCTGTCCTCTTTTACATCACAGCTTGCAATGCATTGGATAGAATGCGGAGTGTAATTAAATAACCGGCATCGATGAACCGCGAATTCCATGCCAGTTTATTACTAATTTAAGTCTGACTGGATACAATGACCTAGGTGGATAAAAAATGAAACTAACTCGAATTGATTGACGTAAGCAGTAACTCCGAACTTCCACGATTCTTTATAAAATAAACTTATATCAACTGAACGTAAAACAAGAATCTTTCATACACAAACTTCTCAACTTCCCAAACTCATATTTGTAACCTCTTCCTTCAAGAGAACACATGTGCAGTTGGTTGTGTACGAGTAGAGATCACTCAACTGGAACGCATTTATGACGTCAAAGTATAATTTCCCGAAATCGATGTTAGTTAAACAATTTCCTCTGTTCAATAGCACCGTTAGAATAACTATGATATAGCTGGAAACAGGGCTCATATATAAATAGGATTGAGTTCTACTTATTGGAGGAATACACATGTCTAAGAACTGAGCCAGAGAAAGTATGAGTAGCGAGTGAACCGTTGGGTGAAAGGAAAATATTAGTACAGTGATATGAAATGAGAAATTTTACTGAAAATACAGCAAAGCGCGTAGAATACAGAATTAAGATAATGTACCTTTTTTTTTCTTCCATTATAGGAAAAATTGGTTCTATATTTATTTATACTCATAAAATGTTCGATTATGTTTGTTTGAAGAAATTTGTAACATTTTCTTGTTTCTTCGCTTTCTTAATGAAAGAAATAGAAACGAATGCAGACGGTAAAGTTTTACTTTATTATACAAACAGGATTGCACTTATCTAGAAAAAAAGAGAACTGTATTAAAAAATGATTTTGATCTGCAGGATGCGAATGGAAAATGCTGAAGAAAGGTTCAATGGGATGCTATACAAAATCGATCGACTTATGGCTAAAAGAATCTCGTAGAGGTCAGAGCCGGGGAGATGGCTTAGCAAGTGCATTACGCGAGTGTGAATTATTGCATGATCTGTGTCTGGCGGTGGCAGGGCCATATACTGAATCAGTCAGTTCACATTACAGCATTGTTGCAAACTATACTGTTGCAGAGGCTGATAATAAAAACCTAACTCTTTGGATAAAACATTGCCCAGGTAAACGATTTCCCACTGTGACAATTAATGTCCAACGATAATACTTCCGCTTTCATTCTAGGCTGTGAAAGTTATTACTTATCTTTTCCGAACATCATTGACACGTCGACAGGATATAACTCATTTACATATCTGCGTGATTTTCCAATTTTACATTCGGGATTCACAATATGCTTTTGGCTTCATCGAGAGCAAGGCGGAGACATCTCATTAGATGGAACTGTATTTTCTTACGTCTATTCCAATAGAGAACTGGATAGACTAACCCTCTACGGTGTAAAGGTACGCCGCGAAGTTGTGTTAATCCTAAACGGCGATACAGAAATCCATTTTTTGTTCCCTAAATTTGACGACGAAGAGGTTAGCAATGTTCATTGGGACGAGGTCTGCTTTACCGTAAACACGAATAAAAGTACTTCTACGATGTTTATCAATGGAGAGGCCGTGGGAGCATCAGCCGAACCTCGACTAAAAACGCTGACAGTTCCCACAAATGGGAGACTTGTCTTCGGCCAAAGACAGGAATGTCTTGGCGGGTGTTACAAAGAGAAGAACCAGTTTCGAGGGAAAATTTATCGATTTAATATTTGGGATGTACCGTTAACGAACACCGAGATCAAGAGAAATTATCTGGACCAAGAGACAGAATGCAACTGTGTTCGCGGGAACGTACTCAGCATATCTCCGTATTTTTCTCATGGTTTATACAGTTGTGAAATTCCATTTTTGGTTCACGGATTAGCCGAGGGAAATGTGGAATTAAAAAACCACCCGACTGGTTCACGTACCAACAATGGACCATGGCGGAGCTGTGAAAATGCTACGAACGTAAGAATAGTGGTAAAATCTTTGTTTTGTAAATATAGAGCACGTCTTTCTAATGTTAGCGAAATGGAAAATTAGAATGGGCGGAGTCATCAGAGCATCCCTACTCGCCCCATTACACATAATTATACGAATGAGGTATCATTATGGAGGATGTTGGATATTATTTATTTTCCAGTTTATAAGCGCGTGTTTGTAGTTAGTAGGTTATTAGGCTACTTCAAGTAAATGGGTGAACTTAGAAAATGGAGCATAACGATTGCACTAGCTGACAAGCGAGAATGCCTCTGATCTATACTATATAGTTAGAACTATACCTGCATTGAGCATTGGCCACTTCTCTTTCGTGCGTATTTCACAACTGGATATGGTCCCGATGTTTACATTGAAATTTACATCGTGGCAAATTCATGTAGGCGGGGAAGGAGGAACGATTGCTGGAAATATTAGCGATGGTTTGTTAATAATGCAAGGAAATTATTAGCAAATGATATGATAAATGCTTCTCACTAACCTCGTTGTCAAGCTCAGGGTATACGGTCAATTATGTCCATGGTTAGGCGTAGGAGATAATAGATACGATAAGCATCACATCACTCTATATATGTCAGCTACATCCATATTAACAAAAAATAACATTCACAATTTTCAGAATACGTCAAGAAATGCTACGATTGAAACCAATGCGAGAACAACATCAGTGATGAATGAAATCGTCCTTGTATCAGTATTTTTCGTCTTACTAGTGATTTTACTCATTCTGATTGCGCTAGTTATTCGTATCTACAGAGTCGAAAGTAAGAGGCGATATGACGTAAAGCAAAAGTCTAGCACGCTTACAAGGACTTCGAATGACGATAAGAAATGCCCAAGCTCGATCGATGCCTACCCAGTAAAGACTCTAGCAAGAGCTGCATCTGATCAGGATAATTATTTTCAAATGACTCAGAGAACAGATGAAGAAAGGCGATCTGAAAATTCGTCTCCGGTTTTCGATTTTAGGAACGAACATATTTATGCAGAAATACATCCTAAATATCTACCACAAATTCTACAAGGCAAACAAAACAAAAACGATTACATCGGCAGAGTACAGTCGGCTGAACCTAGCAAAAAAATTGAAAAACAATGTGACGATGATTATTATACATCTCGTAGTTCTTCATCTACAGATGACAAAAAACAGGAAGGAGATCTTAGGCATTTAGAAACGTGGTACGAACTGCCCATGGAGTCCACTTTTATTCATACAAAAATGAGCGGTGAAATAATATGATTTATCAAGCTGTTGAAACGAAATTTTGTTATAAAATGTCATGCACCCTATCCACGTATATACATAACCTTGTTAGTAATCCTGTACAAACTTTGTAAGTTCAGCTATTGTCAAACCAAAATTTATTTCTGTCATTTTTTTTATGTAAATAAACTATCAATCAGCATCAGTTCTACACAATCCACTTCAAGCATTTGGAGACTGCTTGAGCCGAATGTGTCCCTCGCCCACAGGCAATTGAAAATTTACAAAGTTGCCTCCGTTTTCGTTCGGCACACGACGTTTCTCTTTTCTAATTAGAAATTATTTTTGAGAATTTTATCTCGTATATTGAGTATAATGAGTTTAAAAAATACCTTTCTATGATTTCAATAGGTCCAAGAGAAAGATTCTTTATTTCACCATTAACAGATCGTTTTTTTCGAACAGGAACAGATGGACATACCTGTGGGAGATATAAAGTATGAGCTGCACTAAATTGATAGTATGGTATCTTCTTTAAATATATTGGGTAGTATGACAACAACCTAGGGCAAGGGTAAAACCAGGATACTATGAGGTTATGGTAAAAATTGAAGGAAGGTCTGCTATTCTTAGATTTCAATTTATATTTAGGTTATAAATTAATAGTCTTACCCTGGAGCATTGATTCAAATCAGTTACACAAATGGTGACATTGCAGTGTATAAACATTGACTGAAAATTAGGAAGAAACATGAATGATTCAAAGGCAAAAAAGGCTTCTGTTCCATCTCCATTTTTAGTTATTACAACCGTACTTTCTTCAGGACACCTAAATATAAATAGTGCATGATAAAGAATTATAATTCATGTATTAATATTGATGTTGTATTACCCAAATGAAATTAGTGATAGTGATGTATTGATTTGAGCAGCTGATGTTGCCCAGCATGAATCAACTAGCACCACTGCATCAGTCAAATTTATCAAAGCACCCATGTATACCATATCTGGTACCTGAAATATGACAAGCGAATGAATAAACCAAATGACTTCCTACTGTAAATGGTTCAAGTAAAATTAAGCAATGAAAAAAATCACCGTAATTGTAGGAGTGCTGTCGAATGGAATCGTGTAGTTACTGTCCTTCCATGCACCCAGAATCACTTCATAGTCTCCAGTTGATTCAGTATTTAAAATGGTTTTTCTATCGAAAATTCATAAGTTTATCAAATACTGTACCTGCTATATAGTTAACCCAATTTAATAAAATGCAAAATAATGACTGCCAAGCATGAACACAGAATAGAAAAGAAAAATGAAATTTCAGCATGGTTGTAGACCCGTTGTCTTACCTACTACCCAATACCTACTGTATAAATGTGTTCATTTGAAAGTCTGTAGTGGCTAATAAATATCGTTTATAGATGCAGGAGAATTCAACTTCAAATGGTCTTTCCCTCGAGATCAGATTATTTTTCCTCCCAGCAAATCCTCTGACAACATTTGTGTACTTGATGTGAGTGCCATTTTCCTGAATAATAAATGTGGTAAAAGAGCATATGCATTGAAATATGTCATCCTGGTAATAGACTTCTAGAAGAATTATAGTCCAACATACAAATACAAGGGCATTGCAATCAGTTAATGAATCTTGAAGTGTGAAGCTATATGCCACCCCATCTTTGTCTGCTGATAGATAGCCTCTGCAATCATTTGCTTTAGAACGAGTGAAATTTTTCAGCTGATTGTCAATGTTGGTAGATCTATCAAACTGGTTTGCTCTTGGTCCAGTTCCAAATATGAACATGTTTACAAGATACATATTCATCACATTCAGGGTGCATTTGTCCAATCTATAAAGAATAATCACTAGTGAACTGTTACTAAATATTTGAATGATAGTGTTCTATATTCACTACCTGATTTCCATTGAATTTGATAAACAAGCAACCTTTGGATTGAGGGTATTAATTATATTTTCGGCCGCTAGATCACTTGCAAGGTAGTTTGACTTCTTGTAGCAAACACATTCAGAGTTTACACAGCTAGAAAATGGTCCACATTGATTCAAGTTCGAACACATTGGGATACTTCCTGCAGAAATTTTTAATGATATTTAACAGAAATACGAATGCAATAAAACTACGCTACTCGAAATTTTCTTCAATGTTCTCTCTTACCATTGCAATTTTGCAGGCAAACACTAGTACATTCCAATCCCCAGGTGTAAAATCTATCAAATTCTGCTTCTCCTTCTTCAGGAGTGCAGTTACCAAACAATTCAACGCTTGGGTATATCTGAAAATTTAAAAATATAGTTTTTTTTATTGAACTATGGACATCATTTTATATCGAATAAGTCAAATCTAACTTTGACAACTGTAGAATTGACGACAAAGTTTGGACTGCTAATATTTGTTGGGTAGGTGATGGAGAATTGGATTATATAGTGACCAGCTGTGTCAACACCAAGATCTAGAGGCAGAAATTAATAACACTGAATTGATATTAGTTACTAGTTACATACCATGTAACAGAAAAATTCATATTGTATACTGGAATTCGACAAGAAATAAATATAATGTACCTTTAAATGTAGAATATCCACCAACAAAAGCCACAGTGTTATTTCCAACAGTACTTGCATTGGCACTGGTTCCATGTATAACTGTTGCTGTTACTAGCCAAGGATCAAGTGGATGACCTAATCCTTCCACAAGATTTCCATTGACATCAAGAACTCTTAGCTACAGAGGAATATTTTATTGTTAAACAAGACTACCTATTAAATTATTTAAATTAATATACCAGTGGCTGATGGACTAATTTTTTTAGTGCAGGTGTAGAATCCGGTCCAGGTTGCTTTACAATTTCCAGTCTGCTGGGAATAACTATGGGAAGCTGTATGTAGCTCCCATTAGCCAATGCCTGAGCAATATTCTGAGTAAATAGTAGTAGTATAAATACACTTAACAACACACATACAACATCATACAAATACAACTTAATACAATTAAATGTTGATAAAATAAAGGTACCTGCCAACTTGGATCTGTACTAGGTGGCAATGGACCACTAACAACAGTGGAAAGGATAGTAACATTCAAAACTTGAGAGATTATTCCACTCTGAACAGCATTGGTTACAATTGCAGCATACTTATAATAAAAGAAATTCGAGGTCAAGATATGTATTGCTTTAATGAAAACGCATATTACAGATATTTTGGTACCTGGGCTGTTTGCTCAAAAGCAGTATTCAATGCATTAATGCCTGCCTGCGTTGCACCATCAACAGGTGCTGGTGTAATAGTCCCATTGGTTTGATTGACCTCAATATGGAAATATGATTTAAATGTAAGAAATAGAATATTCAGTTCGTGATAGTTTGATTTCTACTTACAGAACGAGGAACCACTAAAATTTGTATTGGCGATGAAATAGCTGGTGGTGGTGAGATCACAACGGATAGAGTTACATCACCAACAGCCCTTCTTTTTCTGACTGGTGATTCAGCAATTGCTTTAACAATCCTTATATTTTCCGGTGGAACCTAGTAAAAGGATATATTATATTTATCAATCACTGCACTTGGTAAAATCGAGGCCAAAATAATGAACTGGAACAAGCAAAGTTTAAAATGGTGTTTTTAAAATTGCATTTTACTTTCAGCAATAAAGCTAGATTTCTTATGAGGTTTGTCTTGAAAAATTCATCCACAGTAACAGGAGGCAATCCAAATGTCAATGTGATCAACTCAGTTTCCTACAAGTATGAATTTAGATTCGATTAAGGCAAAGTTTATGTTATTTCAAGTATCCTGTAATATTCACCTTACCTGGATATCAACAGGATCACTACCATGTAGTGTTATGTATATTGTGTTATAGTCGTTGTCATAATAGTTTGCACCAGGAGGTTCATCTAATTTTGGTACGTACGTTTCATTTCCTTGACGTAGTAGAACTTGCGCTGCGATGAGAATCAATGTGTACCATTCCGAATTTCCAAAATAAATGTTCAAGAAAAAAATGCTCACATCCTGAATAATATCCATTGTTGGGCAATACATATGTTCCATTAAAATACACATCGAGGCGATTCGACGTTGAGTAAAACACCCCCACAACTATCGCATCGTCTTCTTCAGCATGAGGCAAACGAAGTCTTAATTGCTGCGGGCTGGTTCCTTATATATTTGAATGATGAATTTGAAATAATATTTGGTTTAGAACTGATGAATAATATTTGAAGAAAAATCGGAAAAAACAGAAGATATGGCAAATATTTACCTGTAAAATGAACTATATATGTTTTGGAAATCGCAACAGTTGTAAAAAATGTTGATAGTCTAAGCTGACAGGTGTAACCAGCACACCATCCATGATCTTGTGGTCCTGGATATTGATATTAATTTACATTTAATTTATTCAATTATTCAATGAGTTAACAATTAAATATACTGCCATACCATTTTCTAAATCTATATAACCTTCAGAAAGCAATGCGACAGGAGAAAGTCTTCTGCTCTCGCTGTCCCAGTCCAAACTTTCGATCAGAAATAATTGGTGTTTGTAACCGTGACATTCATAAGCTTGCCAATTGCTTTGGAACGTGCAATTTTCCTTTAAAGTATTTGCTCTAAAAATAATGGAAGAATTGAAAAAGTTTAATAGAATTGCTGCAATGCATAATTAATATTGTTGATATTTTCCATGTTGCTGTTGCTTTTGCTTACCTTAAAATTCCTTTATTAGGTGCAATATCGTTCACAGGTATTCTCGATCCATCGAGTCGTGTCAGTAATTCCTTCGGAATTCTGTAATCTCCTAGGCCTCTAGGTGGATCAGTTCCCCAACCATACTCTGCCTAAATTTAAAAAAAAGGAATATGTTTTTGATAAAAGAAGAGAAGTAAATTGACTATTAAAAGTGTATTCTTTATACCTGTGGTATTACTGTACCAGGAGATCCAAGAAAGGAACCATCTTCATCAGTTAAAATAACATTTTTGAAGCCATCGCATTCCATATCGACACAATCCGACGGATTAATTTTCCTATTAATACATTAATAATTCAATGAAGGAATGAAATGAACGTTCATAAAGATATTTTTTATTTTACCCCAATGATGGATAATGATAAAACAGTTTGCTTTCTTCAGGCGTTTCATAGAATTCAATCTCAGATAAATACACTGGATGATGATAATCTTCATTCTTAGGATTTGTCATGAAAACTACATGCTTTATTCCAGAACAAGACATATCACCAAAATTTGAGAATGTGGTATCTGTTAAGTACAGTATGATATTTATAATGCCTTGTTGAAATACTCCTAGTATATAATATTGTAATATATATATAATTCCACCTTCCACAATCATTCGTCCACCTAGAGAAGGATACTGCATGAGTCCGGCAAATGGCTTTTTTGGGGCATTGTTGTGAGCAGACATGAATGATGGAAAAAATATTCCCACTGTCACATCATTAGCACTTCGCATGCTTCTTGGAGGCCGACCATTTCCGTTTGACAATAAGAAATCAAGATTGCTGTCGAGGATCGGGCAAATTCCTGTAAGAATTTAACCAAAATGAAAAAGAAATGCCACATATTGGATAGAAAGATAGAAAAATACTGTGTCGTCCTAAACTATTTGAGATTTAATGCGCCATTTCTTAAATGTAAACTGAAGAACGTATGAAAATGAATTACGTACCAGTTTGTGTTTGTGCGATGAGAATTACGTCCGAAATTTCAGCTAGCTTATCTTCATACTTGTGAGATGTTGATGAAGGTCTAAATCAGAGAAAATGAAGCCGTGTAATGATCAAAAAAGCTGGTATGGGATACCCTCGATCATTATCATAGCATATTATTATATTATACAAGTACAATATAGAACATACCCATTGAAAAGGGTTATGATTCCAACACCAGAATCTGTTATAACAGTTGACTTGATCTCAACAGAGCTTTTTCCTTGGTAGTATATTCCAAAATCATAGCAGAAATGAATATAGAAGTTTCTCAACAAAGTACATGTAGGGTGACCTGCAACAAAATCAAAAAAATGTATTATAATCTAGTATATCAATTTGTAACATAGATATTTAAAGGATTGCTTAAAGCACCATCTCTATTGATATAAATTCCATCCAAGCTTGTTCGAGCAGTATTACTGCCCCAGCTTTCAGACTGTCCGTCACAGCTTTCGCCATCGATCCAGTATGCAGCACGTTCTGACCCAACAACTACATTTCCACTGAGAAAGGCATTTGTGGCCAGATTAGTCTGGAAAAAAATTACCACATGAAATTTCAGGCACATGGTTATCCATATAGATAATTTGAATTAAATGTAGAGTAGCTCTTTATTTGTTATTAGAATAAATGTACCTTGATTCCTGCAAACCAGTGATAGATAAAATTTGTTCTGTCTTGAAATGTTCCAGGGTTGATCATCAAAGAAACAAGATTGTTTTCCAGTCTGAAATGAACAAAATACAAGTACACTAGACTCTTGTAGGCTACAGTAATGGATATATTACCTAATGGGAAACACAGGAATTGAATGAGGGTACAAGAGTGTGTTAAAATATTGATGCATGGAAAGCAAAAGGTTGATCACCAGTGGGCTACACACAATCACCATGGTTTCACAATAAAATAATTCTATGCAGACCTGTTATCACTTCCTTCAATAATCACACTTGATCCAACTGTATGATATATTACGTTGTCTTCAACTATAATGCCATCGGCTAAAAACACACCGATGGCCGTGTTGAAGTTACGAAAAAAGGAGGACTTTTTCACGTAAGATGGCTTGATCAAAGTAGATGTACCTGTAAAAAATAAGGTTATTTCAATAACTGCGCTAGTTGTTTACAATGTCATAAGAATTCATAAATACCAGTTCTCCAGTAAACCAAGGAATAGCGTGGATCGTAATTATCGGACCACCCTTCTTGTCCCATGCGAATAAACTCAACATTTGAAATCCGTGCATAACCCAGATATTCAGTGTTTCCCTGACTGAACTAAAATGTCAATGAAAATAAAGGTATGCTCATATCAAATAATAAACAAAAAATGTCTTAATGAAACAATGATATAACTAATTTTTATCAACCTGCCCGACAATGACTCTACCACCAAAAGCTTCCTTGTCCATATCAGGATACTCTCCACCCTCGATCTTTATGTTTCGTGTCAAGAGACCAACTTCTGCTGCAATTCTAACTTGATCAGTGTTGCTGTAGTTGAAATTATCAGCTAAAAAATGATATTTAGTCAACGTCAATTTTTTCATTATGCAGAATTGCACTGAAAATGATACCTATATGGTCGTATTGCAATGTCCCATTGAGCGTAATATTTTGCGTGTCAGTTGAAATAATCTTAAATGTTTCAGTTTCCCATGGATTAAATCCTGTTGTTGTTATCACAATTTCCTCATCTGATTTGCATAAAAATATAATACCATATTACACTGTACTACTATTAGTGTGTCATTAATCTTTTCATACCGACTGCCCAGTCAACTGCTTGTTCTAGCATTATAACACTCTCTCCAACCACTGCAGATTTTCCTAATTTAGTCCATGTCACTGTTCTTGGAATTCCATGAATATCAAGTCCACCAAATGCTCCTGAAATTGAAAATTGAAATTATCTCTGGAATGTATTTGTTCAGAAATATGTTATTTCGAATTGCATACTAACCTAGAGCTTTCATTCCCAAGTTAACACCTTGAACTATCGGGAAATCAGGTGTGCTGTGATTCCCGATCAAAAGGATATTGACAAGGCCATGGAAGTAGTTATCTTCCCATCCGATGATAAGTCTTCCACCCTAAGTAAGTATACAAGTGGATGTAATTACTGAATGATTATTATCCTAAAGAAATACAATCATGCCAATGTAAAATGAAACAATTGATTCTGATACCCGAATGAATATATATGTTGCTTGAATGGTAAAGTTTTTGTAAACATTTTCTGCAACCGGTTCCCAATCTAATTCTAAGACTCCTTCAATCCAAAGCATGTTGAATACTGGTAGTGAAATGTCAGCAACTATCCACATTCCTGGAAAACATGTTTATAAACAACATATAGGACATAAACAACTGATAGGATTACATGATTTGTTGTAAAGAAAAACAGCAGTGGTTACTGAAATTACAAAAGTTCGCAGAATTAGTAACTGAATTCTTCAAAAATTAAAGTTTTCCTTGTCCAAATATTAGCTACTTAATTTTATTTATCAATTCCATCGACAAAAATCATTATGGATTGCTTGAACTGATTATTTTTGATACCCGCGTTTATAGTCACATCGGAGTTGTTTGCGGGAAGAGTATCATCAATCCATATAGTAGGATCGGACCAGATGTCATAGTTGGCAGGCCGTTCTCTTGCTGGAGGAATGGTATTGGGATCCGGTGGGGGAATGCAGTCCTGCAAAGGAAATATTAAATAAGCTATTATAAAGTTAATATACTTTTTATAAAGTATATTTTATATCTGTATATCCCATTGCAATATCACCTGAAAATAACAGCGATATACATTCATAACTATTTCTCTATTTTTTGCTGTTTCATCTGATGAGGTTGAACTCAGAGCTCGCTTTTTTCTTGATGGGTCACGACCATTAACTAAAATAAAACATATTCATTTACTAAAATAAAACATATTTACACATTGAGCTCTTTTATTCACTCACTCATATATTCAACTACTTTTGTATTTTGATCAAAGTAATAATCTCCATAGAAATTAGTATTGCAGTCAAGTGGTGAGAGTGTGCTGTTCTTGTCCTGTCCTGGAGCAAAATTGAATCGATCTGGGTTTTGCTTCAGTGAATGTTTGATGATATTGCAATCATTTTCCTAGCAAAATCAAAGTTGATAAAAACTCTCTATACATACAACTATGCATATTCTTTCTGAATGCCTAAATGATTACTCGGTAGTTATAGAAACCAGCATTGTAACTGATATTTGTGAGTTGAGCAGCATTTTCGAATGCCCAGTTATATGAATAACCATCAAATATCAAACCCATCCAACCAGGTTTATGAGTCATTCGTTTTTTCCTGAATACAAAAGAAACGTTGAAGTTATGCCATATATATAGGTATGGCGGATACTTTGAATGTGTTCATACTCAAATGGTGCAATCGCAGAGCCATGATCATTAGTCAAAATCACATTAGTGCCTTCTAGGGATGTAGGTTTAGCATCTTTCCAGGCAACACGATGCAGTCTTACGGAAGTCCCATCGCAAATCATTCCTTATTGAAGGATATATTATAAAGATTTTTTATTTTGCTGCTATGTTAATATCCCATCGCAGGGATCAGTAATTGAATTTGTCAAAATCCTACACAATCATAGGGATTCTATAAAGATATAAACAATTGACCTGCAACTGCCCCATTACTCCAGTCACTTGAATTCACACATTCAGGAGGAGCTGTGCTTGTATATGCAATGACAACTTGAGGAACATTGGTCTCTGTCAAAGATCCGTCAACATCTTCGATGATGTTTTCATGTTCCCATCTTAGAAATAATTAAGTATAGGACATGATAGATTTGATCATTAGAGGATATGAGAATTGATAAAATCTATTTTTCCGTACCTGAAACGACCTTTCTTTGTAGCATTATACAAAGTAATTTGTTGAAACTTGGAGTGAAATCCACCACAGTGCTTTGCACATGTTCCTGCTATCGTAGTTGTTGAGACGACAGAGGCACCAGGCCGATCAAAGTTAATGAAAGTAACGTTTTTGATCAGCCATCCATCAGAATATGGTAGAACAACTCCGGAGCTCATTTGACCTTCTGTTGTTTTAACAGGACAAAGAAATCTTAATATTTTGTTACGGTAGGGGATTATTTCGTTTCATACATTTTTTTATCATACATACTTGGCCTAGAGATTGTGCTATGACCTACAATCACAGTGTTGAATATACCAGCTTCTCCCCATTTAACATTGACGAGCATTTTTGTTTCCACACCAGCCTGACAGTCAGTGAGAAAAGGTAATTGAAACAATGAAGAGATTATTTCAACTATGGTAAACGTTATGTGTAGATAGATATGAATACATTTACCAGATCATTGTTGAAAATTATGGAATCATGAAGCTGAATAGAACCAATCTGTACAAATTCTGCTCCTCGTTGACAATTCCAAACAGTTAAAAATGAGAATATGGCTGGTTGGTTGGTGGTACATTGGCAACAACCACCGGCTTTTGGTGTAAATGTCTAAAAGTGAATCAGATATACGGTGGAGTAATGTATGTTAGCAATATAGAAAACATATATCAGTTCCAATAAGAATACCTGGAATACCCAAAGCCCATACCAACCGAATGAATGAGCAGAATTATTATAAAACTGCCCCAACTCTACATTCTGTTGACAGACTGCCGCTGTGAATGAAGGACCATCCGGATGAACATGCATTCTGTACCAGAAACCAAAATGAGTTCCCCCTATTTCAGGTAAAAACTGGACTTTTAATCAACTATATAGAAATGAAGAACTAGAATATAGAACTGCAAGAAATGCTTCAAACCTGCAGCAGCATTATGTTTCACAATATTATCTGGATTAGTAACCCATACAGCTGCTGGTGTAATATCTTCATTTTGCAAAGACGTGCTTTGCTTAGTAAAGACAATCAAATTATATTGAATTATGTTTTTAGTCTCTATTCCATCCTCGATGAAGATAGTTCCACCCATTGTATCGTAAATCACGTTGTATTCGACCAGTGCGCGATGTGTATTGTGTATGGTAACAGCTCTGAAAAGACAATGCTATCTCTTTCCAAAACTTATATATTAACTTGCAATAATTATGCATAACCTTTGAAATTTACCTGTTAAAAGTTTCATGAATTGCACATCCTCTGACATAGTTCACATACTTCATGTCTCCCATAAGATGAAAGTGAATTGCATAACGTCCAAGACGGAAGGCCTGACCCATGTAATACAATTCGACATAAGATATCTTGCCAAATGCTTTGCCAGGTTCGGGACCATGAAGCATGATTTGTCCTCCAAATTGGTCCGACCCCATTTCTTCACCAAAACGTCCCTATAGTTAACACACATTAAATATGGACTCACAAAATCTCTGAAATGATTGTGATCAGAAAAATCAATAAACCTGAAAACAAGTCTGTTGGGCAAATTCACCAGTATTGAAACCTTCAGGACAAGCTGCAATTGGCTCCAACCAGTCCATGTTACGAGAACCGCGTACAACAACATTACGAGTTAACAATCCAACTTCTGCTCTGGCAAGCAATACAGTGCCATCTACAATAGCAGAAAAATGAAAAATAGATTTGCAGTTATTTTATATATCACAGGAATATAAACAAAACAGAATAATACCTGGCATTGTTTCACTCACACCCAAATGAGTAAAGTTAAGAGGAGAATCTAATGTAATTGTTACTTGATCTGCGGCAACACTAATTATTGTTCTTTTTTCATTTTCACCCTGACTATGTCTTCCTCCTATAACAGAGAAAGGCAAAGAAATCGTAGTGAAACTTTTGAAACAAAACAATATGAAATGCTAACCAGTGCTAGCTATAACAATGTCATCTCCTGCCTTCCAGGTTACTGGATGCACAACTACTATAACATTGGTTCTGTCAGCTGTAGCATTCAAGTATGTCCATGTCACTGGGACATATTGTCCATGTAAGTCAAGAGTGCCTTCACGAACAGCTATGGTTTTGGTGCCATAGATAGGAAGCTCAATTGAACGCAGATGACCGTATAATGTGATGATTGCTTTATGCTGGAAAGGTTCTTCTTCTGTTCCAATCTGTAACATAATCGTGGAATGTAAAAAAGTGGAACAATCCAAAAACTTAAGAGCTAGAAGCTCAAAATCAAGCGTTGAAACATCAGTATATTGTTACTTGTAAAACACCACCATCTGTTATTAAGATATTCTTTGTTTTCAGTTCTATGTCTGCTTCATCAAACAGAACAACTCCGCCTTGGATTAAGAGCATTTCGAGAACTTCTGTGTCCTGGTCAATCATTAGAGTTTGTCCGCGTGGGACAACTACTAAGGATCCCTTACCAGGTACACTCAGACCACCCCATGTGAAATTTGAAGACCAAACATCTGGAGTTTTGATAAAAATCAAACAATTGAGATGTAGAAGTAAAGATTTTCAGAGTTTACAACTGCCAAGTTTATATCATTCCTACCAATGTAAAAAAATTCAGCTCCTTGATCAAATGATTGTCCTTTGTTCTTTACGGTTACAATAACATTGGAACGAAGTGATCTATCACTGTAAGAAGTCCTGCATACTATATGAGTTAAATTAGATGTTGTCACATTGCAATATTTTCCATCTATTTCAACAGTGTTCTGTAAATCAACCATGATATATTCAATTGTAAATTCATCTCATGAAAAAAATTTGTTGATACTCACATCACTGGGAGTTGTAGAGAAACCATCCCCTGTTATTGTTATATATGTGCCACCTCCAGTACCACCTCTTGAGGGTGAAACGGCTGTTACAATTGGGGTCAAAGATGTAGAAAAGGTGTAATTGGTTGATGACTGTGCCATGCTTGCATTATTTTCATCATCAGCGTAGACAATAATTGGAAATTCCTGGTCAACAGGTGTCAGTACCTGATCTAAATAAAAAATCAAATATTTATAAATAAATACAGTAATTTTGCGATAACCCTGGTATTTCATTTGGCAATAACAAATACTGAAGTTACCTTTCATGGCATAAACAACAGGTGAAGTTGATGTAGATGTGAACACAACATAGGGACTACTTGCAATTTGCCACAGGAATAAATTATTGCTTATGTTGGATAACAAGGAAGGTGAGGAATTGAAGACAAGTGAACGATGAATACAAGCCATGCTATCATCTTTTGGTTCTTCGAGTTCCATTGTTATAACGCTTCCGAGACAGACAAAACCTAACAAAGCATGGTAGTAACAGTCATACAGAACAAATCTTGAATACTAATTATTACAAGATAGATCTATCTACACAATTAAACAAAAATTGGAAAGACAAGAAATAGTACTGAAAATTTTACCCGCCATTGCGGGAACAGGATTCCATATGGAAAATGAAGTATCACCACTTGCTAAACTGGCTACAAATTCAAAATCCTCAGGTTCTTGTAAAGAATTATCACTCTTATCTCGTACAGTTTCTATGTAATCGACAGAGCTCCTGCAGTCCTGCGGATTGAAGTTACAGATGTCATAAACCTGCCATATTTCAAAAGTGTGCTATTGTTGTCTCACCTGGCAAAGAGAGATTATTTGTCCAACGGATTTGAAGTCTCTGAATTTTGAAGTAGCAGTGAACATGGTTAAGTTAACCAAATCCGATATTATTTCCTGTGTTATGACTGAAGCATTCTTCAAATCAATAGATTGTGCTGTTGAAAACATTGAAAATGTGATCACTGATCATCATAGGTTATTTACCTATGGCTTTCAAGGTATAAATGTGCAATGAATGAATGACATAATCTCACCAATATCTAGGAGGCAAGTTATATTGTTGTATGACACGAAAGCTTGTGGAAGTAGATTTCCATTTTCATCTACTACGTGGCAACTTCTGTATCCAATATGTATGATTGAGGTTAAACTGAACCCAGTTCCAAGTACATTGATGGTATTCCCTCCGCCATGGCTACCTATTAATTTATTTTTAAATGATTTGTAGGTTTCTCGGGGACAAAATATTTAGTTTCAAGGAACGCTTGAAAACACCATAAAATTTTTTTTATTTTAAAATTAAAGAAAACTCCATCTTTCTGCTGCTCACTCGCACTGTCTCATTATTCTTCTGCAAAACAATTTTTTGTTTTCCTTACAATGTTTAAAAAACAATTGTTAATTTACCTTGCGAAGGTGAAAAGCTTGTTACACTGAGAATATATTCAAAACTAATAGCAGACGTATTTGCATTTCCTCTATCTGGGATGAAGAGATCGACTGAAGTGATTCCTGCGGTAAAAGGTTCACCCAGTGTACAGGAAATAGTCGAAGAAGATTCCGTGACAACAGAACAAGAAGAGCCACCAATACTGATGGAAATAACAGCTGATGCATTTGTTCTGTCCAAGTTTGTTCCAGTTAAAGTTACTAGATCACCGGGCTGTCCTGGGAAAGAAATAATGGTGTCAGAAAATGAAAATGTTTACCAGTAATGTCATCTATATTTACCAGAAATTGGAGATATGCTTGTTACGATAGGTGTTAAAGTAGAGTTGTAGAAATATTGAATGGAAGCATAAACTTGAGCGTTGGATGTAATAACAACATTCACGATTGTGTCTGGATTTCCGGAAGGAACAACACATGTCACCTAAATTACGATGTTTTCAGAGTTAGCGTGTATGACCCTAATGGTAATATTATTATAATTAATTTACCATGAAATTTGTCTTCAGCTTAATTTCACATTTCTCAGAACCAAATAAAATTTCCAAGTCTTCTGAATTAAACCCATTTCCATTGATTTCTATCACATTTCCTCCTTCATAGCTTCCCCCTTCTGGAGTTATGCTGGCCACAGCTTCTCTGCAGAGCAAAACAAAGAAAGCATGAAAAATCGAAGAGGTTATGTCAAAAATATTTGCAAATACCCTTGTATAGAACTCGGTGCACTCCCCAGCAAAGCATATCCTTTGCCGGCAACATGGACATAGATTTTATGACTTCCTGCGACAAGTTCTGCTACTGTGCACAACAGCACAGAAGTATTGGCATCTGTTATTTTGCATGTTGTCTCACCTGAATATTTCGAAACAGGATAAACATACAATTTTAAATACTTTCACATCACCATGTCATTTTCAAAAGATCAAACCTAAAGTTATAGTATTGTCCCCAGAGATAGCACTAAACCCAACTCCTTCAAACAAAAGTGATTGATCCTGAGTTCCAACACTTGTGGGAGTAACCGAAGTAAGAATCGGTGTTTCACTTAGCGAATAAGTGAATTCACAAATTCCAGTGCAGATTGCTGGAAGATTTCCAACACTTTCCACTTGAACACTGCAATTTATATTACAAGATGAAAGAAAGGAAAATGATATTCTCCATAAATAGAATGAAAGGCTCTTAACATACTTCACTGACACTTGAGTTGATCCGTCATTTCCAGAAGGAGTCTTGCATGTAATGTTGTTGTAAAAAATTTCTTCTATTTCACAGCTAGTTCCACCAATGTCAACTTGTGTATGGTTTTCAAGAAAACCATATCCTATTAAACACAATGAAAGAAAAGAATAAATTCAATAGTGTTCAATGTCAACTGGCTCGCACATCCCTGGGGCCGAGTCGTAATTCAGAAGACTGTATTTGAAATTTGAGGGGCAACTTACATCAAATAATGAACATATGATAAAGCAAACATAAGTAGTAAAATTGCGCTACATACCATTTATTAGAATCTTAGTTCCACCAGCCAACGAACCAATGGTGTCTGATATGGAGGTTAGAGATGGAAGTAAAGCAAATGTTCTTTTTTCAACTCCATCAATGTTAATGAAGGCATTTCCATAACCAAGAACATTGACAGTGATCTAGTAGAATATCATTATGTACATTGAAGTTAAACTGCAATAGTTTAATTACTGAAATTTATTAGAGTAAAGAACTAGGCAAACCTCATTTGCAAATCCTATAGGTGATCCCATGAGCGGAGATATCACACAAGTAACAAATGTGTTGTTAGTAGAATTGGTTACGCAAGGAAAATCACCAATTGTGATTTCTATACGGCATGAATCATTCCCGAAGCCGAAACCTGTATGGAAAATATTTTGTACTAGAATTGTGTATGGTTATTTTAATCTGAAAATTACATGTGGCAAAATTAATTACCTTCAATAGAAATCACTTGCCCTGCAGGACCTTGGTTTTCCCATATTTCATTTACAGTTGGTGTATGGCATACTGATGCTGTAATAACTGGACAATACAAAAATTTAGCAATAAATACTAGTCACAATAATTCTATTTTAAAATTTTAAAAGTGAACCTGATTTTGGTAATTCCATATTTTTCCTGCATAGGTCGTATACCGGATCACAATCTGGGAAGTCTGAATGACAGTTTGAGCAATTCGGGCCTTCGGTGTATGGAGGATATGGAACATTATTAAAACTGAAGAAATTAGGTGAACAATGAATTAGTAATAGTTATAACAATATTTATAAAGCAGCAAGTGATGACTTACTTTCTTATGTTTCCACCTGGACCATACTGACAAATGATGATATAAGCACCATCAAAACTATTGAATGGATCGTTAGTGAGCATGTTGTCTTCACAATTCGCCATGCCACAACCCAACGCATAGCTGTCTGCCCAGACGATTTGTGTGTAGTGACCACAGACTGATGTACAAGATTGATTTGAGAATGTGTAAAATGAAACCTATCAAAAAAAATCATCTGCTTAGCAAGTTTATACAGAAGCATACAACACCTAAAAGAGTAGAAAAAGACAGAATCCAGTATTTGACAGAGTAATGCAGCTTTACCTGACAAAATTTATGACTTTTTAATCAACAAAATTTTATCTGGTAATAATAGTTTTAATGCTAAGTAACTGTCACAATGATAGTGTCACTGAAATTTCGCTTATTTAGCTTCTAGAAATCTAGTAAACTATTAGGAAGCATCAATTTTCTTACTTCATTTGCCCAGTTTGCTACAGAGTTATCAACCATGGTGTCAATGTCGAAAGATCTCGTAAAAACAGCAAGGTTTTCACCAATATATTGAAAATCGTCATTCGTTCTTGGTGTTGAACTATGGCCAACAACACATTGCCTAAGAAGAATATGAAATGAAATTAGTAGTACCTGAGAACGAAAATATTTTCATCAGAAGGGAATTACTTACGATGCATAATCACTTGCTTTGGCAGCAAGTTTATCATCCCACATCATAAGAATCATATCTGATGCTGATGGTATGGTTGATGATCTTACTTCATTATGATATTTGACAAAATCGGATTTTTGATTATCTGAGAGCAGAACTTGCGCACCAATACCTCTCTTTTTTCGTTTTTGAGGATTTCTGGGTTTGTGATATATATTTGAAGAACAAAACCGATACATATATGCAGGTCATATACAAATATCAAAAGGAGAATTTGATTAGTTGTTTATGTTTAAGAATATAAATAAATACATCAAAAGACTTACGAATTGAAATTTGAAACTTCTCTTCTTTGTCTAATCATGTTCCCAATGTCTCTACGTACACGATTACCTTTTCACAGATGAGAAATTATTCATTAGCACTTATTGTATATTAAGACCAAAATTTAAAAGTCAATGATAAACCTCACTACCTGATTGGCAACCTGGAAGGTCACCATTGAGTGGAGAACAAGAGGGTAGGGATCTTTTTCGTCTTGATAAACCTTAAAATATTATTTTTTGAATAGAAATGAACATATCTTAGATCAAAACAGACTATAACTATATAACTCGGAAATTAAGCAAACTGCATACTGCTACTTGTTATGTTCATGAAAGCTTCAATGTTCTCATTAAATACTTCCAATCTAAAAAAAATTTCATAATATATTTTTCAAATGTTCGATGAGATGTCTTGAAGCAATGTTACCGACCTCAGGAATGAGTTTTTCAGTGGTTTAACTAATATCGTTCCTGCCATGACAATTCCAGCATTGCCAACAATTCCACTTGAGAAATAAAATGATCCTTTCTTCATAAACTTATACGCAAATGAACCTTCGAAAATTGCATTATAAATATCAAATCACAACAGCTACTAATGAAAATGTCAAAAGTAAATATTTTATATACCTTTTCTTGTTTTAATACTTCCAGAAGTAAATCCGTCTCCATTGTATTCAGTTCCACCTGGCTCTTCAGTCTCAAAAACACTCAAGGCTAAACCACCGCTTAATTTACTATCAAGTTTCCACTGCCACAACACGGTGTCACCTTGAACAATCTCCAGGATATTCGGTTTCCATTCAAACCCAATGCCAGCCCCTTATACAAATAGAGTGAAATTATATATTATTATTATATATATAAATAAAATTGAGGTATATACTGGACTATAATTTGAAAGTTATTTTAATTCTTGCTCATATTTCACCTTGTCTTATACGCGAGATTCCCAGTATATATCGTAATATCTAACAAACGGTAAATGTTTGAATATCAAATGACACTTACTTGGATGTATTCCATCATTTGTGACTGAATGCTTTGTCGCAGTTGTTCCAGATATACAAACTATTTCATTTGGTGTAAGGGAGATAATTCTACAATCCCTGTCTCCTAGCTCCACCTCTGTTTCATCAGTGAAACCTGGAAGCATAATTATTTTTGTCTCAAATTGTCATTATTAATGAGGAAGATGAAGACTACTAACCTTCTCCAATGACTTGAATTTTCTGACCACCAAAAAGTGATATCTGTCGTGGAGTTATGTCAGTGACAGTGAAAATATAAGCTATCTGAGGTATGCTATTAGTGCTGCCAATGAAAATAAGATTTTAGGAATACTATATTTAAAAAATTTGATTTTTAAAAATATATTAAAATATCATTATCAACCTCACATCTGCAGCCCCACTACTGAACAAGACTTTGACAGCATAACTGTTCGGAGGCAGGATAGGACTTTTGCAAATAATTTTTGTATTGGTTAAGGAAAAGATATCGCAGTTTTCATCACCAATCATTATTTCGCAATCACTGATATTTGTGCCAAAATTAAGCCCAGTGATCTCAATGATATCGCCTCCTGAAATTAAAAAGAAATATTAATGCAATTGTTAATCAATTTAAAGATCTTACTTATGAATCATTTAGGACTTGCCTATTCCGTATATCTGTGTAGTGTTGAGAGCTGTTACTACGGGCATTCCAGAATCGGAATACACAAAGTTTGATATTGTGTGAATGGTTGTGTTTTCGAACAGAAAAGAGATAGACACTGTACTTGGTATAACAGAGGCAGGAGCTATACAGATTAATTCAGTGACGGATGATTCCATTATTTCACAGATATTGTCACCAACTTTGACAAGAATTTTGTCTCTGAAGCCTTCTCCTACCATTGTTAGTTTAACACCACCTTATGAGAAATAAAATAAGGTTACATAAATCAAAGATTATCAATAAATCAAGACTTCAAAAAAGAAAGGCATTGCACAAAAGTTTATCAAATTAAGATATTCCGCTATATAATATATAATACAACATTTAATATTTTCAACCTGCTGTGAATGATGTCATGGGATTCACGCTAGCTACTGTTAAGGTTTGAAAGAATACCAATGGTGGAATTGGATGGCTTGCATATCCCAATCCACCAACAAGAACCATAACGGAATTATTTCCATAACCAATCGATCCAACTGTGCAAGTTATTATGGATGAATCCTGAAATCAATATTTCTTTATCAATAAAATTACTAAAATGAACCAGATAGAGTATAAACAGGAAATTAATGTCACACCTGATATAATATCACACAATCTTCACCACCTATTTCTACTAATGATTCTGGAGCAAGCGATGTTAAGTTACTGCCAGTAATTGTTACGTTAGTTCCAACGGACCCTTAAAAAATATGAATTGAAATACAAAAAACCTTCAATATAACATATTCAAGATTTAATGTACAGTACAAATTAATATTGTGTGATATATTAAATATATTATGTATTATTCATCATAATATTTATATTCACAACATTTACCTTGCAATGGAGCGATAGATGTTAGCACTGGTGTGACTTGCAGTGTCTGTACAAAAGAGCAATCACCAACACAAGAGGATGGAATACCATTGATGTTCACTTGCACCTATATTAAATCAGAATCGTAAATCAACCTTCTCTGGTGTCTGAAAGAATAGCGAATTTACTTAAACAATATTATATAGAGAAAACCAACTTGAGGTGTTTCTGAAACCAATCTGATCATATCACCACTTATTGGACCATGCATAACTCCACCATTTTGAAGTTCCTTCAACTCAAACTGCATATCATCATCGCCCTGGACATTCAAGGAGTAAATCTGAAAGGCATCAGATTCAGTCTAGCTAGGCTCTGAAATCTCATACAATACAATATGGTACAGTGTTTTTTTACTTGTAATTTTTTTTTGTCACCACCATTGGATAGCCAACGTATTCTGAACTTTTTTGAGTAGCACTTTCCTTTATCTTCAACTTGCATTTTACCAAATCCTTTCAAGGTCTCCAATTTTGCTTGCAATTCCATTTCCGAAAGGGTAACAGGAAGATCTAGAGATCAACATTTAATCGCAAACAATTAAGTTTAATTCAAATATTTCATGTGAAAATTTCTGACCTTTCAACAACAGATCACCATATTCCTCGGACTGGTACCCGATTGAAAACGTTCCTGACATTGGCTGGCTTGCTCTTTGTAGTCGAACTATTTCAACTACAATTCCAAGATGCCAGTTGGTGGCATGCATAACAGTTCCATTTGAAGATGATCTGACAATATTTCTTGCATTAACAACCTGAAAAAGAAATAAATTAGGCAATTTTCAAAGTGATAACAATCTGTTGCTAAGCCTAACTACAACAATCTACAAATTAGTCCAAAGCATTGAGACTATATGAATTAATAAATGTCTGGAAAAACTCAAGTACATATGTTAATTCATAATGTAGAATACAATGCATTCAAACCTCAAATAAAGGAAAATCATATCCACAATTATTCGGAGTGACGGTTATAATATACGAGGGCTTCAGTGGATCATTCTTTTCAACTGTTATTTCATTTATCACTTGGCCTTGTAGTGTAGGAGCTGGTTGTCTTCTTCTAAGTAATTCTGGAAGAAAGTTTATAAATAACATACAATATATACTCAAATTATGAGACCTACATGGAAAATGCAAGAAGAATGGTGGAGTTGAAAAATAAATTATATAATCTAGGAAATACCATATCAAATATCAATATATATTATATTAACATATGATACCATCTAATTCAGTCCTGTCATTTGAATTCACCGGAGCTGGTGGAACTTGTCCAATGTATACCGCATCGATGTAATAGTTTTCACCGTAATTGACCGATTGGAACCCTCCAATTCGTTTGATTTTAATGTTCGTTACCGCCATTGTGGCTAGTATGATCTAATTATAAAGTAATATTGCAAGTACTATGTAATACTGTTAATAAAATTTCATATAGCAGCAAAATTAAACATACTTCCTTGATATTGAAGCAATCATACAACCAATCATCTTCCTCTGTTTCTATGAGTCCAGTTAAGTAGTCGACATCTACAGATCTAACTCTTCCATTGCTATTCTCATATTCGAAACGCAGTCTCAGTCTCGAGATGAAAAGGCCCATGTGAGCAAAGCAAACCTGAAACATCAATAATATCTTAATTGCCTTAATTGCCTTAGCCACATGCATACATACCCATGGAAAGTCATCTACTTTGTACTTGGAAAATTGATTCCAACCAGATTCGAATATATTGTAAGGATTTTTGAGAGAACTACAACCGCAATAGGCAGGAACATCCTAAAAATAGTATAATGAATTTATATGAGAATGAATATTTCAATCATTTCTTAATACAAAACTTTCATGCAATATCAGCTAATAAATGAATCCTATAGCAAGTAGTTAAGTCCTGAAACATGGTGAACTACAATTCTTTTAAGACATATAATATAATAATATAAAGAGATTTATAACTCTTATTAACATACCAGATTTCTTTTACCAGATTCCTGAACGTTCTTTGGACGTGATCCCTCATAATTTATGGCTGCTACAAAAAAAGTCTTCTCGCCCAATAATTCCTCAGGACATTTAGAGCATCGAATATCATTTAGCTTACTTTCGACCGTGGCAGCATCAGCATTAACTGAAATTGGTTCAGTGATTCTGGAAAAATAACATAGATTCCGTATATACCCCTTGGTAGCTAGATTTTGAAAGAGCAAGTTTTCAGGAAAAGACGGAACTTTCAGGAAGACAAACTATATACCAATTAGTTATATACTACAGTAGATTAATATTGGAAATGAATGTCATACTACCTTCCAATGAAATTAATTGTAAAGTCATTAAATGTTGGTAATCCTTTTATTTTTTCAGTCACTTTCACCGTGGCATCGGATCCTGGCACTGGGACAAATTCTATCTCCGGATAATCTCCTAAAAACATGAAATATGCGATCATTTCTAGTACATATTTCATACCAGCTATTTATACCAGTACTTTTGAATCTCTTTACCTCATGCCTTCTATTATAAAATAAATTTTATTTGACCCTGAGAACCATTTAACTTTACAATAGCAAAAAAAGATTTGTCCATTCACCCATATTTCCAAGAAATTCAATTGCATATTTTTGTGCTGCGCTCATGGTAACTTTTAGCTGATCATCTTCCATACTAGTAACACTTTCTATTGCTTCTTTCAACTTTTTAACAGTGGCCTGAAAGGAATGACAAGATTAACTCGATGTAGTTACTGGTGAGTTACTGATGATATTTGCCATTTTTACAGAAGAACGAACATCTCTTTACCCAAAAATGAACTTACATCAGCTGTAATAGGTCCAGAAACTCTATCTTGATAACGCAATGAGTAGAAAACATTGCTACATGGTAACGAGGGGTCTTGAAAGCAGGAACTTGTAATTTCAATTCCCTGGATTTCATTGACAGGAGAAGAGGAAGTCCAATTTAGTAGAGAGATGATCTTAATGAAAATAGACACGTTATGGTGTATAGATACTGGGTACACTAAAATGACAAATAACGACACTGAACAATTTCAAAAGATAGTTCCTTGCAAAACGATTTCCAGTCACGTACACGAAACCCAGAAACTTTATGACATGCCTAGACTAGATTTACTGGTCTGGAGAGCGAGATTCATAATTATCTTGCAAAATCCAAGAATTCCAAGATTTCAAAACAAATGGAAATGTCGTTACTGAGGAACCTAATGAGGCTTTGGAAATTCTGTCCCATACTGCCATCTCGCGGAATCAATTATTCGTTAATCAGTAAATTTGAAACAATTTATGTACAGAATATAGTATTGATTTTAAAATTATGAATATTCGATTTAACGGAAAAGCATTTGATTCCTACAGTGTGGATTTAACCGAAAACCTGAATTTCCCTTTTCAGTGTAACTTCCCAGTGAATTTCTTGCAACTCGTCTTGAACAGAATCACTTTGCTGGTTTGTCAAAGAAGTTGTTGCCCTCAGAGCACCAACGAACAAATTACCAAGTGATCCCCAGTTCTGTACAATTGCTTCGAAATAGCAAAGATCCCCTGAAATATCCATAAATTGTTGAAGACGGAAAAAGTTTGGTTGAAATACCATCAATTTCATATATATACACAGTGTTTTTGCAAGTTTTGTTACGTAATATTGTATTCTTTTGTTACCTTTCTCAAGCTCCATCCACTCCGATCGCTGGGAGCGAAAATGATTCCAGGACGACCGATAGTATGCTAGCGAAACTACTGCGGTCTTCGCGTTTCAGAAAATTGATAGACAAAGAAATAATGAAAAAAAGCTACCGTACTGAATACATTGTTATACGTTTTAACTTACTACATTTTGAGGATCGCCATCACATGTTAGATAGAGTTTGCTGCTGTCGTCTGATTTAACGTAAAATTGATAACGATCATTGACTGGAACTTCAAATATTCCAGACATTTTCATAATCGTTGAAGTATTTTCAAAGACATAACCGGCAGAATCGTGATACATCATGGAATATCTGGAAAAAATTCATACCAGTTTAAACTGAATTGGTAAGTAGAGCAGGTTAGCGAATAGGTTCCTACGTTGCAGAACTAGAATTGAGATTTTGCCGAGCTTGATCTAAATTCATTATAACATTCCAGAACTCCAGCTTAACTCCTCGTGAAACTGTGTGAAAAATGTGAATTATCACTGAAAATTTGAATCCAACCTCTGCATCCATGGATGACTAAGAATTCTAGTATTTACCTGGATATAGAGGGCGATCATCAGATTGCATTGCTGTCACACATTTAATCTCGTTTTCAGTCAAAGAATCCCTCAGAACACGACAAGATGAACCTCCGACAAAAACTTCGGGAAAAATTCTCGGGAACGGATCGAAGAAGTTGCCGGAAATCGTAAGTGTTGTTCCGCCATTGATGGAACCGACTCTCGGGCTTACGTCCGTAATCTCTGTATCGGTTTTATTGTAAGAATAAACGATTTTTTTTTCTACAATTGAGGATTATAAGGAATTGTGTGTTACTTACGCGCAAATGTCTGAAACATATACACTTTATCTTTTGCATCTACGTGCATTAGTTCGCTCTTCGGTAAAGAACGTCCATACGGTGTTACAATGAAACTGAAATTGTTGTTACCTGGTGGAAAGAAATATTCCATAATAAATGTTTGTTTTTAAATAAAGTTTCATCTTTCCCCAACAGCTACACTTACCTACAAAAGTACTTGTCATTTTACAGGTGAGGCTGCCATCAAGAGAACCTTCGTAATTTAACTGAAGACCGTACATTTCATCAACCTCGTTTTCTTTGAACAATTCACATTCCTCCGATCCAGCATAAACTCTGTATATTAACAAATTCTATAGGCACATGCATTCGAAAATATAAATGATAATATATTTCGATAACGGACCGTCGGATGAATATTTGGTCTCCTACGTCGATGATCCTTTCATCATTAGGACTGTAAACCTCTGTGAACATTCGACCATTCATAGTTATAAGGGATTCGGGAAGACCGGCAAAGGAATTTTTATCCCCAGACAGGTACAGGTCATATAACGCTGGAGTTCTCCACCAGTATGTCTACAAACCCGAACAAACAATTAAACTAATAATGAATTTGATTAACAATGAATTATATACAAAAGCGACGCAATTCTCTACACAGAACATTTTTCGTATTGTGTAATGACTAAAATTCCCCAAAAATAAAGAAGTTAAATTTGAAAAACCTGGAATGTACAAGTGCCTTTGCAAGAGTTTTCTATAGTTTCGCCGTTGTATTCAATGTATAGAGTGAATTTTCCATCCATTGGTCTGTAAAAATATTTGAAAATTTGTGAGATTCCTTGGTAACACAGCTGAGAGCTTTCAGATATGAATAAACCCAAAATTTAAAAAGCTTCTAACTGCAAATTAATGTTGATACAGAGTTTGGATACTAAACTTCGTAAAGATTTGCAACCAAATTGGTTTATTATGAGAGTTAATGTATTTTAAATCTCCATTCATTCAAATAAGTTTAAATATTTCGGCAATGAAATTTTTAATTTGATAAAATTAACGATTTACCGAGTATAGCATGTGAGAGCTCGTTCGTGGGACGAGTCTTTTTCGATGTCGCACATCACCGAGGTGAAATCATTAACGAAATAGATTTGGTTCCCTGTGCTATCACTGCTTGGTCCGGAATTGAAAGGATCCAACGTAAACTCTGTAAAGAAATTAGTAGATTAAATATTTAACTTTAAATATCAAACTATTTATATATATTTTCCAAGATTTGGAGAAGTTTATCAAAATCCACTCCACAACAAACTTTCCTCATATATATAAGTGCAATATAACAATACAAAATGTTATAGAATATTTGCTAGAATGTTTTCAGTAGACAGAACGATAAGTGAAAAGACACCCATTGTAGTCGTCCAGTATATTGGATTGACACTGATTAGAGTATCTAGATTTCACACAAAACTGGAGCACCAAAGCACCAAACTAATCCCTGTAGAGTGTAGACCTACACTTACCTCCAGTTATCATTACTCGAGTCGCTCCATTGGAACTTCCAAGATTAGGAGAAAAACCAGTAAACTTGGCTGCACGCACTATGCCAGCAATTATACCCCAAAGTACTAACAACTTTAGCCTGACCATTTTGCCTTCGAATATAGGTTTGCTTTACTTGCTTCAGCTAGTATATAACTACCTGACTTGAGCTTTGGAGAATCTAAAATTACGACTCAAATGAGTTGTTAGCTGCATTTTATTCAAATATATCTATACATTATAATGGTGAGAATGTCTCCTCGTACTCTGTATGTCTGAAGACCAGTTTCCCTTGTATCATACGAATATTACCGTGTGATACATCTGAACAATGGCGTAGAAATGTACTAAAACGAAAGAAAATTATAAACTAGGGCATGGAAAGGTAAATGACAACATGTCTGCCATTCTTCTTGGCCATGGGAACGAAAAACAATATTGGTTTCGGTACTTTGACTGTTGGAGGAAATTATTGCAATCTCGTAGTGAAAGACTGTAAATATAACGATTATTGCGAAATTTAGGCCATGGAAACTGGAACAAGGTGTACATGATAATGAAACGATTATTTATTACGAAATTTTAAAAGGACATTGATGCTAAATTTCGAACAATTCTTCTTTTTCTTTGAAATGATCGAACATGTTCCGCAGATCCGCGATTAGATAGATTTCATTAGATAATATTTCCTTCACTACTCTTTCAAATTCAAGATCTTCAACAGACTTCACATATTTTTCCTCGAATTGTTTGCTCTGTGTGAAAGTTTTATTCAAGATCTTCTCAATTTCATAGTTTGAATAAACCCGAAAGAGCTTTGACTTCGTGTTCATCACCCGCTTACTCCTAGCATATGTTTCACCCTTGGAATGAACATCATCACCCTCTAGCTTTGTTGATACCTCCATTTTGTAGTGGTTCTTATTCATATCAGTCACTTGTTTTCTGCACATTATTACATTTAGATTATTCCATTGATCGATCTTTTCATCGATTGCAAAAAGGTCTCCGATAGAGCACTTTTGAAAAAGATCTTTCCTGGGTTCGGATCTCACTATAGTGTTTGCTTCGGTGGTCATCACTAGCACACAGATTATAAATCTTGGCAGATGATGATGCATATTGGATCTCTGAGCCAGTTTCGGTTATAAGAATACAATATTTCGAGCAGAAACATTAGTATCGATAATACTATCAAGCCCTAATATGCTATATAGCTTCTCCCTAACTCCTAAAACCTCTTTAATAATTATTGGCAATCTGTTTAAGATTATCCGGATGTAGTTGAACAATACGTATCGAGTTTCCGAGAAGGAATAACTAACACACTATTATGTTGGAATCCAATATAATGCAGTTCAATAATGTTAATGCTCGCAATATGGATGATAGAGACAATTGTTGACAATTGTAAAGACATTGTTCAGTACGTTGTACATTACCTATTCAATATACTCTATTGAAGGAAAATAACAATTGATGTTTCATATGGGCATGTGTACGTTTTGAACCGATTGAGGTAATTTTATATAGGCTTACTAGATTAATTCGGAGCGTGTTATAACGTGCAAATAAATTATCGTGATTTGGTTGAACCATACACCTTTACCGTGAGGGATGACAACTACTTATAAATCCACTGCGCGACCTTTAGAGATCTCAAAACTTTAAGGTTTCACTCATGATGTACTTCATAACGTGGAATTTCTTCCTTTAAATACCACATTATAATCACATTTAATATTTGAATCCGTTGACCGCAATTTCCCTGCGGCACCCATGCCACTGAGTGGGGAATCACGATATAACATAACGAAATGGCATTGCTCTGGGCTTTGTTAACAATGTTCCAACGATATATGTGTAACAGCATAGTGCTGACATTATTTTATATCTGCATGGTGGAGAGTCATTAAATCAGATATCAATTGGTATCTGGCATTTTGGTATGGTTTCTTGGTAAAAAAAAAGAATAGCCTCTAAAGTTTTTTTTTGTTTTTTTGCAGAGTTGAAAAACTTAATATATCCTGGATACCCGCAAAATTTAGAAACGCACTCAAATTAAACCGAACTTGTTTTTCAAACATCAGTACAGAATGTATGACATGTGGTAATATTAACGGCGCATTTTACCAGCACTGTATTGATTCAGAAAAATCTGAAAGTACAAAAAGCAGATTGTACAAAATTTGTGTTCGAGCACTGAACGCCCTCGGGGAATTTCGCATACCAAGTTCTTACAACTGCTATAACAAAAACAGTTCACTTGAGTCAATAGAAATACGGTAGGTAAGGTAAAAACCGCAAGAAAACTATTGAGGAAATTCTAAACTTGAAACGTACATTGGTAAGAGTACCTGCACAAACAACAGACATATACAGAGTATGAAACAGTTAAGTAATGATTCTACAAGTGCAGGGTTTATTATGTACTGCTGAATTCGTATAAAGATCTATTTACATCAAAAGTAGCATTTTTATCCTAGGAAAAGCTGGATCATTAAAGCATTATTATACAGTTAAAATGGACACCAGATTAGCCTTCATTGCATTCCTAACAGTCAGCACTGGATGTTTAGCTCAGATGAGCTCAACTTCTGATGTCAATAGCTACACCGTATGTCAAACCTTCGATGGCAAATTCGACAACAGTAACACACAAACTGTCGTCGAAGGCAAGCCTGGGAAAGCAGGTCCGAAAGGAATCAAAGGACAAAAGGGGGAACCTGGCTCCAGTGCAAACTTCGAAAATTTGATGAATATTCAGAACGTTATCAAAAATTTACAAATCATCAAAGGTATAATGTAATGAAAATTTTCTCATTAATTTGTAATTTAAAAACCGGTTCCTGAAACTTTCGAATTCCACCACTGCGTAACTGTGTATATACTTTGCTAGCTAGCCTTCTTTTTATAAGTAACCAAAGTAGTCTTGTATACTTTTTTCCAGATTGCAAAGGTATTCTTTGGGGTGGAGTTTGTTATTTTATGGTCGATGATGATCGTGTCAAATACTCGACCGCGGTTGCAAACTGCAAGTCCCATGATGGAGAAATGCTTGTTGTTGACAATCAACAGCTCTATGGCGCTATCTGGCGATTAGTTTTTGACACGAAACTCAAATTTGAATCTGGAACTCATGTACAAATATGGATGGATGGAATCTTAAAGGTATTCTTTTGAATTATGATTGCATATTTTAATATATACATTTATTCATACGAAGACCCAACGGACCAGATTCTACCGACCCCTAGGATAAAACGTAGGCTACAACAATACGAAATTTTCCAGAATTGATGTGTTTTTAATAAATGTGTGTTCTCTAGGATGGAAACGTGGTTCTATCTGATGGGAGAGAAGCACCGTTTTTGCTCTGGTACCCTGGTTACCCAAACGAACAAGAAGGGCATAATCAAATGGCGTTTGAGGTCAAGAAAGGCGGTGGATCACAACACATGTTCAATATCATCACTGCACATAGAGCATATACTATTTGTGAAAGAAAATTAGTTTAGTGTCGTTGTGTAATTGATACAGCAGTGTAATATTGCTGATGAAAACATGATATTATTAAACCACGTCATAGCACAGTCATTGAATGCATTGACCTATGTATATATTACTTATGATATATGACCTGAAATTTTGCATTAAGTACCGTTTATGCCTGCTTATAATACTGTGTATGAAAACAAAATAAATTGCTCCAAACTAAGAGTCGACCAATACGCTGAACATAAAGTTGTTGATACACAGCATAGATGAAAATAAAACATATGACATTAACAACAGACCTACATTCATACAGTAGTGTACTAATTTTATCACGTTAGTCTTGTACCAGAGGTAGTATGAAAGATCTTTTATATACTACACGAATACTTGCATTCCGAGCTGCTGCCTATCGTATCCATGGTCAGATAACCAAATTTAGCACCTTTACTTATCACTAGACTTGGTTAATACAAAGTACCTGCCTGGTGCTTGTAAACTTCGACT
Source organism: Halocynthia roretzi (assembly GCA_013436055.1). Lineage (NCBI taxonomy): Eukaryota > Metazoa > Chordata > Ascidiacea > Stolidobranchia > Pyuridae > Halocynthia > Halocynthia roretzi. The sequence continues at coordinate 113,617 of QRAM01000175.1, read as the reverse complement.
GATTTGGTTCTAATGACGTTAGTTTACTGCTGGTTAACACATATAAATTCTTGACAACTAGGTAGACGTTACCCGAGTTGGTGCTGTCTTATTTACGAAATGTAGTGATCGGAGGTCTGTACAGGTAATTTTGTACGGGGACTGACAGTAGCAAGTTGTTTTTTCGATCGTATGTCACTATTCCAAAACCTCCTTGCTCGAGATATGGTGGTCTGTGATCTGTTTAATCCTTGCTTGAGATATGGTGGTCTGTGATCTGTTTAATCAAATGCAGTACCTCAGTATGCTTTGTTTGTGATCAAATATCCTAAAATGACACTAAATTTCGCGTAAATATATATGCGGCACTGTCATATTATATTTTCATCTTATTGTATAATTGCTTTAGAAGGGCAAGGCCTGGTATTTCTGATTTATATTTCTTATTCAATGTGTCATTCTGTTTACAGAAAAGATACCATCAGTTAAAAAGTCGATTTATCAAAGGCAGTTACATAAATAACAATGGAGACATTATTTCCGGTGCGTTTCAAGGTATATAATGCTTATTTAAAATATCTACCACATGATACACAATTACTCTAATCACAAACAATAAAGAGATAAATATCTATAACTATTAGATATCGAACCAAGTACAGTGGAAATCATCCAAGATATCAACCTAAAATTTTGTTCCATTTGTCAATAAAGTAAAGGTTGTTCATAGCATCGTCTAAACGCGATATCAAATGTTGCTAAAATGGAAGATAATTCAAATGTTAGTCGGCACTTAAAAGCGCATTAGGGTGATTTCAGACACTAAATCCAGTGCAAAAATTCCAGGGAAAGAGTCTACGTTATATCTTATCTTAAAATCAGCGAAAATTTACAGTTTTGATTTATAATTAATACCAATGTAAACAGAATTATCTATGGAAAATGTTATGAATCAACAAGATCACATCTGTATACACATCTCTAGATCCTATCTGCAGAAATGTATACTCTTTGGCTAAATTATCTAGTACAGCGAAACTTGGTAACTAATAATTACGGAGGTTCCAATACATTCAAATATGTTTTAGATCTTTTTGGGGGAACACATACTAAAATAAAAAAGACCCACTTTTAGGCCCTAGAACTTTGCTAGCAAAATTATTAATTGAAGTAAAAGAATCTTAGAGTTCGTCTCTTCGATCCTTAGTATAGCGGGCATTCTCTCCTTCATCCCAATGAAGGAATGTGGAAGAATTCGGATCAGATATTTCTCATACCCCAGAATTGATAAATTACAATTTTTTTTATTACCTACAACCTTCATGCGGAATTTCAGTATTATATTGAATAGTTTTATATCCAATACTATCGTAGGATCTGAATCCGATTGATTACGCAACTAAGTCACGGTTACGCAAATGATTACGGAAATAAATAATAAAATTTATTTTAAGAATTTACCGGTAACCAAAACATTCACAGGCGTCACAACCTTTAGGAATATTTTACCACGACCCATTGGCCTTTGGGAATATCCCGAAATCAATGTTTCTATGTTTTACAAAAATCGTTTATATACGCGCGTGTACCATAAATAGAGTTATTGAATTGTAAATCAATTCCAATCATGCGATCAAGCACACAATGATCAAGTATAATTTCAGCAGAAATCCCGAGGTAGACATGTCTAGAAAAATATTGTGTAAATTATTGCACAACTGCAGGGAACTTAGTATTTTATCTGCAACAGGTCTTCGAATGAAGTTGTTTCGTTCTCCGTTGTAGCGCTGATTAGAAAATATAGCTAATTTAATTATTTTTATACAACAAAAATAAAAGTTTTGTTTAACGTCGTTTCGCTTGAAGTCGCGCTTTCTGAAAATCTATCCAAGACGTTAAGTACCTGTACTAATTCTCCCATAATAATTTTTTCAGACCTCACCCTCATCCTGCATTTCATGCAAGGTTTTGTACAAATTTCAAACTATCTGTCGTTCAAGTCTTGCCATAGTAAAATTCCATTTGAGTCACCTCACGCTTGAAGAATTTGATTCCAAAATTAGTTGTTTCCAAAATAAACTACCGAATCAAACAATAGAAAATCATTCTGACGTTACGTAAGACATGACGTAACACATCCCATACGCAGTGATTTCGCATTGTTTGTTTACTTGTGTTAATTTATTGACTGTTGTTAAATCTTTCATGTGATGTAATGGTGCAAATAATTCAAATTGATTGACGTCTATAACACACAATTAATCCGGAAAGATGCCCTTTCTTCGGTAAAACTCATCATTTTCCGCTTACCTTATGACGTAAACTTAATCATTGAAGGAAAGTCTATTTAAAAATACAGTCGAGATGTTGTGGCCTATAGTTTCTCTAGTGGTTGAACAAGGTGCCCCAACACTTCATATTCATACAAACGTAAAACCGCTTGACCCAAAGAAGCGCAGACGCATAGCATTTGTCACTCTTAATCCTATGCATTGATAGTGTAACGAATAGTTAACTACGGTACTGTGAATCCATCGCGTGGTCAAAATGTAGCAAAAGTTGACTAAAATAATCGAAGCCGTTGTAGTTCCGAGTTAGGTTTTAAACCCTCTGTAGGCCGGACTTTACAATGTTTCAAGGTGAGTTGATGTAAGGCAAGCTTAGAAATTCTTAGATCTATTTACAACTCTAGAACGTTACGATTCATATATAAGGTTTAACCTTCCCTGAAAACAAACTAATGTAATCCCAAAAACCTACGCACAAATCGACCACAAGAGGATCAAACCGTCTGCACTTTCAAGATCATGTTGACTGAATGAGATAATTCTACTTTCGCTTATTTACACTGATCACTTGTGGACACGCGCTCCAATTTAAATTTAAATAACGGCGCCAACTGAAACCACAAGGTCTCCGCTCTGGGTCACTATTGCTATTTCTACACTCCCACCAGAGTAATAAATTGGATCAGTTCAACTTTGGAATCGTTAGATTAGTTAAAGTAATATAAACCAGAAAGGAAATGACCCCCTTGTAAGTCAAATGACCTTTCCGTCTCATCTCCTTTCTTTTTCTCACTAATCTCTTTTAGATGTGGTTATAGAAATGTTAGGCGGTTGACAAGCAAAGGGAAAGTCATTGTGTTGTGGTGGATGTACATGGCGTCGATTCGCTGAATACCTGACTAGCGAGAAGACAACCATGGCAAAACATTAAGTATAATCAATACGAATAGGTATTAACATTAGAACATGAACTTTAGCTTCAGCATTTAGTTAAGGGCTTTGAAGTTTCATTTCGAAGAATGAAAATCAAAATTTGCTTGTTTTTAATTTCCTAAGATTTCAATACACACCAAACAATATACCAAATAACAAAACAAAAGCAAAAGCAATTGCTCGATACAAACATAAGAACCCTAACTGACCAGGCCAGTTATTTTACAAACTCAGATGGTATGTATCAAGGTACACTGACTGCCCTCGGTTTTCCGGATCATAATTTACCGGATTTCAAAAATAAAATTAAAAATTGGTCTGGTAGTCAATCTAAATAATTCCTTTTACACTTTATATAATAATATTTATTTATTAGTAATACAAATAAATAAATATTATAGTTTACAGTAATAATAATTTATTTTTTTTGATACAGGTACTCCTCACACAGCGACCAGGTTGCTGTCGTGATAATGATGGGGTTAAATGAGTTGGTCGTACCTGTATATGAATTAATAATATATTATGATTCATTATTAAAACATAACTAATTCATGTAGCGCTGTGGGTGGTTATTTGTAATTTGATCTAACAAACTTAAGATGTTTATATATGTATTCTACTACTGACATTTTTTTATTTCCCACAGCACGCCAGTAACGTTGGAGGTCAGGTGCTAAAATGACTCGAACGTGTTTACGTTTCCTAGCGCTTGCGATACGCTAACTTCAGTTCAAGAGGGGAGCACCCGTCCTTCAAAACAATGTTTATTTTTTACTCAAGTAAGAGTTGATACCTAGTGGAAAGTTTTTCTGATCTCGACGATCGAGTTCACGTAATCTAGGAAAGGTGAAATCGCTAAAATGATGGATGTTTTTTTGTCTCCAGGAAGCGTTTGTGGATGTTGGCGAACAGTTAAGGTCGCGCAAACGTTCGCGGCTCTGCGATCATGAATAGCGAATGTTAGACGCCAGCGGAAATCAGAAAATCTGGCGGTTACGCGGCAACTTTTAAAACTATGTTCTAGCGATGGTTGATAAAATTGGTACAGGCTGATGCTATTGACATTTTGTCATTTATTGAAAAAGACAAATTTTCAAAAATTCTAGTACTCGACACGACCTAAGTCATCACCGTACTCGACTTGACTTGTCACTTGCCACTTGACTTATTGACACTTTTAAAAAATACATCGATATTTCCACATTTTTAAATACTTGAAAATGGGCGTGCCCCATTCTCTGTGCGTTTATTAAAATCATGGGAGCATGGTCCCGCCTCTTAGCGCAAGGCCCTGAGCAATGGCCATAGAAATAGCCAAGCCATAGAAAAATTAAACTAGCGATCGGGGACGGTTTCCCCGTCTCTTTGAAAAACAGGTATTTTAATGTATAAAGAAATATTAGTCATTTCATTATAATTTGATATTCAGGCTATTTTTGAGTCAGTTCACGTTTTATCGCTTATGTTTGATATAACACCAAGTTACCTCCAAATATATCCGTTCATTGTCCACAAACCAATTACAATGTCTGAATGACAAACGATGATTCAACTGTTATCATTAGCGATGACAAGCGAGAAATTTTACTTCCTCAAAATAGATAGTTGTTGCACACGTCTTAAACCAGTTAGGGGGTCGTTCCGGGCGACGCTGGGTGAGATAAGGTAACAATACGGAGACACATTTGTAACGCACCTGTTGGCAGGCAGTTTGTGGGATAAGATAAAGGTAACTCGAGAATGTTCGTGATTCGGAAGAAAATTAGTAGGCTAGCCCAAAAAACCTTCCAAAAAAATAACAAAGGATTCCTGTGATGCTGACATTAAATTAGCAGGATGATAAATACGAAGATTCAAACAAATATGACATCAAAGAGAAAAAATGTGGAATTAAAGTTGAGCAATTGAAACCCGTGGAAGAGATGGGCGTCTTCTTACCGACAACTTTTCGTTCATTAGCGATTCGACACAGTTGAGTAAGAGTTCTATCGTATCATCTCGAAACTATGTAAAAATTGAGATATGTCAGTCACACGCGACTTTGTGCACAGCACTACAATTGTTTATCCCTATAAGATTCTTGGGAACAAAAGCATACGCGAAATCTGCTCTCCGCTAAACGAATGTAAAAACAGAATTTTTTTACCTTGTGAGTGAGGTGTGCTGCATGTTGTTTACTAACAACGCCATTTAACATAACAAACAAAAGACACCTACAGAATATCATATATAATATAAATATATTAATGATAATAATATTATCGAAAAGATATATCTAAAGATAATGCACAAAAAATTTATTTTGACTGATAAGGATGTAGAGATGATATCTCAACCCACCGAGAGCTGACCCAGAACAAAGTAATGCTGTTTACAATAGAATTGCAGGAATGCATAACGCTGTGACAACATTTCCTGTAATTCCTCACAAGTTGCGTGATAGTTGGTGCAAATAGTATTTCCCCAAGAACAAGAAATTCAAAACACATTCCGTCGTGAGAATTATTGTTTATTCGGCAATCAAGTGGAATGTTTTTGACTCATTGAAAAAATATTGCCTTGACGCCCGATCCGTTCTCAACAAATTAAATGTGTAAATCTCTTCTCACAGAATCTTTGCTCGTGTTACATATTAGTTGTATGGAAGCTGATGTGGTTGGTGACGTTGGTTTATTCTCTCATAATTAGTTTTTCTTTTTTAGATTGCCCCTTTTTTCGCTGAAATACCTTCCTGCATCACCAAAAAGTTGATAACTTTTACTTGAATAACTTTTGATAACTTGATAAGTTGATAAGTTGATAAGTTGATAAGTTGATAACTTTTACTTGAATAAAATTTCAGTACGAGATCACAGGAAATTCCAGGATCCTTTCGACCTGTGGGCATGGGTGCAATGCACCGCCTACTCGGTGGCCCCGACAACGGCAACGTGATAGCAAAAACGATTACCCCAGTTCTCAATTGAAAAATAGAATATCTTAGTAGTACTAGAAAAACCTATTGCAGCAGAAAAATGCACACTAATTTTGTACTTCGATTATTAAGTTAAGCTATCAACCACTGGTATGGGTTGGCCACCGTGTAAGTGGCATCCATAAATCAGTGTCGACTGGATATGCTTTCGGCGCTAAAATGCCACTATTACATCCAGTTATACAACTTACTTAAGTAGCTGCAAGACTAAACCGCAGATAGCTGAATCACGTTTTTAAATATTTATCTACGGACAACTGATCGATTTTCCGGTTGATTTAAACTTTTGTCTGTCAACTTAACACCTGTTAGATCGTACTCAGCGTGGAAATGGCCGTCTTTCCTTCAAAACAGTGCTAATATTAAATATATTTATAAATATTGGTTTCGAGAGATGAATGAATCATAATAACTTTAATTTTAAATGAATAAAAATGAAGTGAATCTATTTAATAAAATTACGGAAATATTTCAGAATATTTTCATACTGCTAATAACCTGTTTCCAGAGGGATCGTATATAGAACTGTGTTTAGGGTAAATTTCGAATAAATGATTTACAAAGAGAATATTATTCAGATGAAGTGTATGAATTCAGGCCTGATAATAGGGAGACGTCAGCCCACGATTTCAAGATGGGAACTCGAATTAGTAGAGATAATGGGAGGAGACCCTTTGGGGGATGAATATTGCAAAGCTGGTGAATTTGTAAAGAGATTCACTTCGTCAGAGAAGTACAACATGGACACTACATGTATATATAATACTGAATGTGCAGTTTGCAATTTGGTCTAAAAGCTCTATTCAAAATTTTATCCAATAACTATACTATCTGGCATGGGCGCATTATTAAGTTTTTATTGCAATTTACTGCAATTTTATTTGCATTTTAGCGAGGGTTAACACTGTATATATGAAAGAATTGACTGAAGATTATTATTTCCCGGATGAGATTAACATGTATACAATGTGAATTTCTCACTTTGTGGTGGATTCTATACAATAGATTCTGTGATCTGTTCCAGGTATGATTCATAAGCAATGTAATTAAGAAGTTTTCACACCAATACGATCGTGACTATGATGACGCTGTTAGAACACGATATTGAGCGTTACTGAATTCAGCTTCTGGTTTTACCGATCGCAACATTATCCGGTTGTCATTCGCAGGCGCTGAGATTCTCATAGAAATGCTCCGATATGAAACTTTACACCGTATGTCCCTGGCTCAAACACAATCGACAACCTGCAACACGTTGTACTAGGTCAGACCGTGAAAGATTTGATTGACATCTTTTGAAACCCAGGTGTAACAGATAACTTGAAAGAGATTTTACCAAGATATCGAAATTCAACACTTTATTGGTCTATGATAATATTTAAGGAATATTAAGATAAGAAAAAGAAGATTTGATTCGCGCAGATATTCCTATTTACTTACTCCGTTGATACTCGGGATTTCAACACGACTACTTTCGTGCTTTCAACGATAATTCGATATGGTTTAAGCAAAAACACAATTAAATGACACCAACGGTAATTCGATATTTACAAATTTATGGTCGACAGTTCCGCAGATTACGAAATTTTCTTGCAAGAAATTATTGAATGACGGCCGACAGATTTTTGACAGATGAACTCTCCTTAAATTATTTGTTATTTTTCTCAAGTTCACTTTTGAATATACGCAGCTTTCTATGTCTGTGAATTGTACAATTGCATTGGATAAATGTATAAGTGGAAATTTTTGCATGAAAAAAATATCAAGGCAAATGTATGATTCCAATTTCCTGTAAGATTCATTGCAGAAAATTCCATAAATATACCTGAGTGTGAGACGAAGTTAAATTAGAGACAAATATCCAAGTAAAAAGTCTTTTTTCATTTTTTTACTCACTGTACTATAAGTCGAGTTATTAATTTTGATGTACTTTTTAAAGTACAGCATATACGGTACCTAAATATTTGGGAAGATACTCAATTAAATTAAGGTATTAATTCATTCACTGCAACCAAAGTAAGGATCATTTCGGTATCATACGAAAGAAGATAGGATAAGCGTTTCGAATCTGTAACTTCACGTTTGTTAAACTGATGTTCAAGTTTCAAGTTCAAGCTCTAATAGCGTGCAAAGCAACACGAAAACATTTGATCCTATCATGACGCTACTAAACCAGCGGTTATTTACGAATTTTAGTAAATATTAAATCTAATTCGTTTCCTTCAAAAAACCCAGCTGTCTTTTAGACAGTCTAGATATTCACGTCATGCGGGTTGCTCTAAGCACGCAATCTATAGGAACCTCTTTTTTCCCACATTTGGTATTCCCGTTGTTTTAATCAGTTATTCTATTAGAAAACACGCACACATAACACAGGCTTTAATCAGATTGCTCTATACACGATACATATTTATTTCTGAAATCACATGCTTGCATGCGATGCTGGACAGAATTTCATCGCAGGGAAACTTGCTTATGGTGTCAGCGAATGTAAATTGCGTGCCAAGGCAAGTTTAGGCCACGAAATTTTACATCATGGTCGCAAATCTTTCTTAATTGAGCAATTTTTGAAGCGTTTCATTCAGTCATGGTTGTATCGTCGCGTGTTCATCTCCATATAAAATCTAACTAATCTCTTAATGGATTGAAAATTTTCTCTAACTATGTCTATTACGGGACGTCGCAACCACTAAACTGCTTCAGTGAATTGTTGTACCTACTGTGTCGCACGCCATACCGAAGAACATGTCTTTGGTATTATTATCACTGTTATTTGTCTTTTGGCATTACAATGAAAATTTGTTCACTGAAGAGTATTTTTGCCTATTGTGGGTAGTACGCTTTGGAGTCATCATGATAGTTTACAAAGCATTTGATAACCAGCGCGATTACGAAGCAACAAATGAGAACAGCGCCATTCTGTAGTCTGTTGGTGTGACTGCGTTGTGGGGAGGGGTGCTACTGTATTATTATTATTACTATTTAATATAATATATAATACATCCCCTAAGCTTTATATGAAGGTATGAAAGCCTGTTCATAAAGTGCGTTATTTGAAAAACTCCTCGTAAGGCAATCTTCATAAACTGAGATGTCATTTAATTCTACCAGTAACAAAATTCGATTGATTATGAAAAATAAATTCATTCGTGAAGGGTATTGCCTTAACCTACTCGTAACATCTTATAAAGGAAAATCTGTATTTAGCTGACCAACACGGTATTTGGACTTCGAGGCCAGAGAGCCTTGGCGCTATATAGGCCGCGCAGAATAGTTGATCGATTCACCGAGACTTGCCGACATTTTGTCGAGATATAAGACGTAACCGATCCACTATAGAAACATCCATGTATATATATATATGGTATATGCATTTATGGACTTAAATAAATGTAGGACTTCATTGATTGTATGGTAGACTACAGAATATAAATATGTGCGTATGTACAAAATACCGTGGCGCATCCGGGGTGAGGCAGGTGTAGCACATGCCCATATGCGCTAAATAAAAGAGGCACCACTAAGACTTAATTCCAGAACATCATATATCAATTTGCATCAATGAAACCCAATGAAGGCCCAGTTATAATTTCCTTGCAGTGTTTCAACTTTTTCAATAAAAGATTAACGAACTGGTTAAAAGATGTTTGGAAAAGAGCGCAATTTCAGTGGTTTCATTCTCAGGTTAATTAAAATGACATATCACAGAAGCGGATAGATAACATATTAAGAATAATGATGTCAGAGGAATTGATGAGAGTTTCGAATACGGCGTTTCCGTAATGTACACCACTATCACCTAACTCTTGTTTTTCACTAAGGCATTTAGGCTTGTTTTCGAAGGCAACTTTTAGTTATTTAACCCTAATTTTAAAAGATGTCTTTTAGCCCAACTTATATAGTTGAAAACATCATACTCCGCGAGCATAAAAAAAATTAACGGTTGCTACAAAGGAAACTTCTTCTAATGAAAATTCTCAAGAAGAAGAACCTCCTAGAAATGGGCGATTTTGCTTCTAATCACTTTTTCTGTATAAAATATTGCTCTATTTTCCTGATTAGCAAGAAAAAATAAGACGAAACGGAAGCTGAGGCAAGGTTACGGGTCTATAAAAGCGACATCGGCGTTAGTGCTTCGTCAGTCGCAGTCTTCGCCATTTTCGAGAGAGCAGTATCAAAACAAATCTAGTTGTTACTCCAGACTTCATATGATATAGCGTGGAAAATCAGTAATTGTCGTGATGAATAGGCGATTGAAAATTATAACATTGTCGTACAGGTGGTTAGTGCATGCATGTGCATCCATAGTACAAATACCACGTTGCTAATAAGGGAAGGCGATATCGTTGTTGCTGTCGTTAAAACCTGGGAACTGATATGGGGTAATCGCGTAGTTTACAATAACGATTCTCATCTTTGACACATTTTAAGCGATCTTTAATCGAGTTTTTATGAGGAAGAGACTGACGGATCGAATTACGACCGAGCGATTTCGAGTGCGATAAACCAAACTCTTCATAGAACAGGATAGAATGCTCGTTTGGACAAAGGGTCACGACTTGTCAATTATCACATTTCTTTTGCCAGATTACATCGCATTATCGTTTATTTCTAGTCATAACGGAGCTTGTTCTATCACCATTTCGACATTGACGTAACCTAGAGTGCGGTATATCTGCGATGGAAATGACTTGCTACGAAAATAACACGGGAAAAATACGAAGAAGAGCTTTCTTTCATCTCGACGGACCAAACGAAGAAGACACACACCACAAACAACATAATCCGTATCTGACTTCTTCAGACAATTGCAACGAGTTAGACGACGTATTTGAAAGTCCAACGGAAGAAATGATGAGGAGTCAACAACAGTCTTTGACAGGGACCTGGCCCAGACCAAAAAGTGAAAGCGACAAGGATAATGTTACCCCTTACAACGTATACCCGAAAGAGCAGTCGTCACCCCTCGAAGTAAACAATAACGAAAAAGAAGTTACTATTCACGGCAAAAGGATAACGATTTCCAATCGTAAATCAAGCTACGATCTTTTATATCACAAAGCGAAACAAATAACCATGAGAAGATTGTCTAGCAACAGTAAAAACACAAATGAAGCGAATCTGCCGACTGAGTCAAGCCAAAATCAGCGACCGCGTTGCATTGTTATGTGATAAACTATATTACCAAGGAAGGTTATGCGCGAGTGAATGCAATGTCCTGAGAGAAATGCTGGAGCAGAATAACAGCATTTCCAAAACTTATCCGGCGAAATAATGATAATAATAATATCTATAATAGAATGTGATACAAAAAAACTTACAATACATTTACAATATTAACCTTCTGATATTGGATGTGTACAGCTCTATCCCCAAGTGCATTGGGATGAACTTGGCATGCGTTATTAACCGGAGGAATATACAAGAATAATGTTGGAAAGTTTATAAGCATTTTTCTGCAATAATACAATGGTGGGTTTTGCAGCAATATTTAATGCCTTCCAATAAGTATGGCTTACCTTGTTGAAGGATTTATTTCACCCGTCCAAAAGGATCACTGTGAGTGTTGACGAGTATTTTCGTTTACAGTAGATTGTTGGAGCGTATAAAATATCATTAATGCAATATTAGTTATTAATTTGAGTAAAGGTATCACCGTTTACACATCATTTTGTTTTGTTCTGTAAATATATTTATATATTTTTTTATTATTTTCGAATTGCTGAAATAAAGTGTTTTTCCCTGTATTTTGTGACTTTTAAATCTATTTGTGACGCTTTAAAAAAATGGACAGTCGCGGACAAATACCCCCCGTAAAAACTTCGTCTATAATTATATATAAAGCAGCGTTAAGGAGAATAATACAATTATTAAAGAATTGCAGAAATGCCTCGATTAACACGATATTACTCCATTGATTTTAATTTAACATACTGTGCTAATAAATAAAGTGAAATAATATTGAAATATTCCGATTACAAAGTATTTTTGTGATATCTTCTAAATTGAAGAAGAAACTGCATGTCTGTTTTTGCGCGTATATCACCTATGTTCCTTGACCCAACGCTTAGATAATTTGCGCAAAGTATTTTTAGGATCTGATAAATAACTCAAGATGACGTCATCAAAGATATTATCTTCTACAAAGAAAGGCACTGCAAAGCAAGAACCAGGAAATAAGAATTCATAAGTCTGCATTATAAGAGGTTATATTTTAATGTCATTGTATTAAGAAAACCTTACAGCAAGTATATGCAGAGCCTTCTTGAAATTATATTTCAGTTAAATGGAAACGAATTTTTTCACTGGAATACTTGTGCTATTTAGGATGTATTTTTTGAGATCCCCAGGTATTGCTATAGTCACTGACAGGATGATCATGGACCCGAATGGTTACTATAACCTTTTTGCAGGTCACCACAGCTGTTACCTCGACGTTGCCGGGATCCTATTTATGTAGTTGGTTCGAGAATCTCTTTGACGAAGACAGCAAATCAACACCATGGCCCCATCTAGTGTTTATAGAAACTGAAGCTTTCAAATTGAAATTTTTGAACAGAAATCCCTATCCCTTGCTCTCTTGCGTCAACTACCGGAGGAAATAACATAAATTTATCTACAAAACCACTAGAATCGAGTAAATACAACAACATGAAAATAATACTTATCTAAAACCAACGGACTATTAGGATTTGAATTACTACTACTAGTTGGTATTCCTAAATTGCATAAACATATAATTTATGTAGTACAATGCTATCAGAGCGACCAACCTCACAAGACTATGCCGTCGACGGGAAGCTTCTTGAAAATATACATCTCTATATATAGTTGCATAGATTCGAATTTCAGCCGCTAGGGGGTGGTTTCATTGGTTCTAAATGGTATTCCATATTCTCCAGACCCGGGTTTTCTTTTTTAATGTAATATTCTAGTCTGTACCTGAACCACAGTGCCAAATTTAATAAAGATTCTATTTTGTAAGATCTTTCAATGCCTACACACGGGGAATAATAGTGGTGTATGGTTCTATACTACCCTATACAAATCTGAAAACATTTGAAATTCAACAGACAGTATCTGCAGACAAGACACACAAAGTCGACCGGTGCAAAAGTATTGGGGATTTCTACTTTGAAAATGCGTTGTTAAAAATATTGTCGAGCGAAAAGCAGAATAATATGGTATTAGTCTCACCACCGACCCTACTGTTTGTTTTCTCTACGGATTGAAATCCAATAACATGAACGCATCACGTAAGAAATTTTCATCACATTGCACATTATTCATGCATCGCTGGATCAAAGGCAGCATGCAATTTTAAAACACACAAGTATTTCAACATGGATATCGGAGTAGCCCACAACTCTGTCAGTCCAGCAAATAAGAACTCTTGTTATGAATGTATTACGGGGCATTCCTGGTCTAACATTTTCCACCCTCTTCTATCGTAAACAGCTGAGAACATGATCCAGCCATCACACATTCAATGATTCATTATTTACATCCTTTTTTTTATATTAGATTATTTTCATCACGTAGCAATTTGAAAAAATTCCCGCTACTTAATTTCCTTGCAACTACGTAACACAGTAGTCAAAAATATGTTTACAATTACTGTTACTGCACTCTACACGAGAGTCATTACAATCTCTATATATCCCAAATTCTTTCCCGTTGAAAACATGAGAGAAATAACGGAAAGGGTAACTTGCCTGACGTCACGTCACACCTAACCTAAGCTTTGAATACGAAATACAAGTGACTGGGCACTGTTTACAAAAAATGAAAAACTGGTCCCAGAATATATATAAGGCAATGGAAACTTACAAGACTTACTAAATCTATCTAAGAGCACTGAAGTTGATGTTGAGTATATGAGATACTGTTTAATCCAATCTAACTATGCACATCTGTACTAAAAGCGTATCTGATGCACGTGCTGAAGTCACTGTGAAAGATTCTCTGAATACTAATGATATGCACAATAAAAAACGGCCACATGTGGAAAGAAAAGCATGCTATTCAGCACGGAAAAATAAATCTGCAACATTTTCAAGCTATTCTGCATTGTACGAAAAGTTCACGGAAATCTCGCTGAAAAATCTGCATACATGTATTAATGACAAATCCGATGGATCGGCAATTGGAAAATCAGCACCAAGATGTTCCATCATGTAAAGTCGAATACGATGCTCTATGTCTATAGCATCTATATTCGCAATACGGCGATAAGAAGGCACGCCTCGACTTACGACTTCGTATGTACCTACGAACGGCACGTACGATAATTATCTACCACGTTAATATTGAATTTTTTTATACAAATATATATATATATATATATTAAATCGCTTATATTAAACATGTTATTATTAATTTATTTTATTTCTTCAATATTAGTTCTTGGTACTACTTTATATCGCGTAACAAATCGAGAATTACCTTGCAATATCATGCTTTTCTATGCCTGTATAGTACATTCTATTTTATACTCTATTCTATTTATACTATACTGAAGCTTGCCTTTTACTCTTGCGCAATACCATTCGACCATTTATACTTATAACAATATAAAGTGTAAATCGCTACTATACCAACACATAGATTCCTGTATTCATTTTTAAACTGAATAAATATAACAGACATACCAAGTGGAGTAGTGATGGTCGCAGGCGATATATCCATCCTTTATCCTTGGATGTTGTTTAAAACAGCTAACATTCTCGATCCTTTATAGTACAGTATATTAACCTTACTTTGCAGTATCATATCATCCCTACATGCTCACTGCCTGACTTAGTTTCAATTCAAGAATTCTTTTGAGCTAAGAGTTTTAAATCAGAATCAGAAGAAGCGTAAACTTACATGAGAAATCAAGTGATAAAACCTAAATGAGAAATCAAGTGATAACACTACAGACGTCTACACACGATAAAATTAAATCAGTAATTATTACTACTTGTCTCTTCGCTTCTCTACTCATACACGCGCTTTGCCTAGATTGGTAACACTACCATGTTGTAAACTCATTGAGTTTTAGGCATACGGTTGATAATTGTTAATAGATAGTTTACCAATGGTCATGCAACCTACACGTTTATAAATACTTCTACAGTGTTACCTTTAAATTTGTTATTTCAAGCCTAATTATCCCGAATGACAGCCTAAATAATCTTTAGATAGTCTCAGCAAGATGTCGATGTATTTTTTTAAGTTACCTAGCTGGTAAAGGAGTTATGTTGTGATAGAAATAAATTTGAGGACAAATGAAAATAAAATAAACATAGAAATTAGTAATATGTGAAAAGATGCATATAAATAGATGAAGGTCACCCGGGCAATCGTGTGGACTCAAAAAAGTAATAAAAGGGGGGTGTAAAAACCCGACAAAACGGAATGTCGAACAACCTTAGTTCCAATAGTTAAATTTTCGGGATGGAGTAAAATCATAAATACTAGTGGACAAACAGTGCTTTGCCTTTGAGTATAAACTCTGATCGTATAATACAGAGAGGGAGAGAGATCATAGTGAGGTTCAATGGTGCGTAACCTTTCTTTAATTGCAGACCTCGGATGGCTGCCAGGAAAGGTTCAAAATAAGCTTTACATTTTGACACTTTTCATGAAACAAAAGTAGATTGAATCCGTCCCTGATTGATATTATTATGTAAAGATTGAGCTTGTCCTCAAAGTTCAGTTTTCCCATCGCATGAATTGCAAGGAGATTCAACCACATCTTCAAGATCGTCATACTGCATCCTATCATTTTCTTCGTTAATATATGATGGGATCTTAAAAAATACACGATCAATGTAACTTGACGTCATGTATATTTTTATTACTTCAAAGCAGCTGTTATT